>CAJHQP010001776.1:0-103250 GCA_905132765.1 Moricandia arvensis
TTTGTAAAGAAAATAAATTTTTAAAAATATTTATTTCAAGCATTTTAATTTAATTTTAATATGTAGATATCTTTTATGTTTGTACAATTAATTTCAATTTTTAGCAACTGAAGAAATTTTTGTGAATTTTGGAAGATGCTTGATTTTTCTAAAGAAAAAAAATTTAATTTTAATTTCAAAATTAATTTTATAAAAAGTTTCTTTATATTTTCAATTTTTTTGAAATTTTAAAAATCTTTTTAAGTTTTTCGAGATTTTTTTCTATTCAACATGTACCAAACAAAATTAAATGTGTTAACAAATACATTTAAAGTGTCACTAGCACAGTGATAAAGTACCTTGCCATTTGATCTGACCAACCCAAGTTCGAATCCAGGGATCTACTTGTTTTTATAACGCCAACGTTTAACGCTGTCAATTTTTTCAGTTAAAATTATTGATGGCGTGCTAAATTGGCAAGTCAACGAAAACATTGTTAATTAATTATGAAGTCAATAAAAGGTTTGTGTTTTTTTGATCAATCCAAAAATTCATGTTTATTGGGGTAATTCGTACAAAATTTGTTTTTTGGTCGAATTGTCTTTCATTATATATATGAAAGTGAAGTGTTCACATGTTCTTATTTCAGCAACATTTATTAATCCAAATAAAAAAAAGATATCAAATGGGGCAGACCAATCACTGTGGTGTGGTCGAATGATGGTCCTATTGGTTAGGGTTTAGGGCAAGATTGGGACAGAAGGACAAATTTATCAATTTGCTTCAAAATTCAATAAAATAATTTAATGTCTTCTCTTTCAATTCAATAAGGCTATAACCACACCACACCTACCTTCACCCCCTTCAATATCTACTCTTTGCGATATCTACAAACAACATTCAATGCACTTTGATATTTTAGATTTGAAATATTTTCATATATTCATCCTTAACAAATTAAGAAACTTGTTATTGTCAATCTTCCCCCATGTTTGAAAGGCTAAAGATGTAAATACTAGTTAAAGAAAATGTTACTTCAATATAGACAGACAGACAGTAAGTGTAAACTTAGTGTATGTGTATTGTTTTATGCAATCTCTGCGGTTCTGGTTTTATCTACACACAAATTTCATGTCTCATTTCGTTTCAAAAAACCTTCAACCTTAACTTTTAATTTTGTATATTTAAATGTTGAATCGTTGATAGTAAACATTGTTATTTATTAATTAGAGTGATTAAGTCATGTAGTGTATTAATAAAGAGACTTATATTATATTGATTACTATCTTCCAAGAATTGTCAGAATGTTTCATCTGCCCTTCTGGTTTTCTAAGGGTGAATTGACAGATCAAGCGAAAAGAAGTGAGTTGAAATCAATGTTCCTTTTCGATTTTTTTTCAAATGTATAGTGTCTATGTAGCTCTGCTGCAACTGAATAGTAACTATCAATTAGTTGTCACTGAACAACAATAATCTGTCATCATTACTAGTATTAACTTATTATGATTATTAAGTGACTACATAGTGTTAGTTCGACTACATTATATGACCTGATAATCATAGTCCATAAAGAATCAATTCTGTCAATGTTAGGACAGTATCTAGATATTCACCAAATATGTCATTTGTTTACTTTGTACATTGACGATTATTCGTGGTCTTAATCCGTAGAACCTCAGTTAAAAACCTTTAAGTCAAAAATTTAATGTGAACCTGCAATCTCATTGATTGGGGTTCGTATTAACTATTGTCATTAAATTTTGGAAGTGATGGAAACTTAATATTCTTCACACCTAAACGTGAACGTAACTATGCTTAGAACGATCGTGAATGTATCTTGTTGGAACCAAACTTAATGCAAGTTCATGATAGTCATCGTGCACCGAATCAAGGTGATACTTATCAGATAAAAACTTAATATGTTCAGTTAATGTTATGCTAATATACTAATATAAAGATTTAGACTAATCCTGCTTTTACTAATTTTAAAATGAGTCTACTATTTCACGATCGTGATAGAAGTCTTTTTACTCTTATAGATTCGCAAAATAGTAAACTAAGGAAACATTCTCTCGTGTTATTTACATCTGTGAGTTGAGACCTCCTTTAGATTCACATGGACGTACATACTAATAAATTTATTAAAATTATTATTCTTGCATATTACATCTTTTATTGTTTTTATTACTCTCATTTATTTACAAAAATAGACTGTCATTTAATAAAATCAACTGTATCTTCATAAGACGAAAAAGATACATATTTACTTGCCTATTTTGCGTCCTCTTCCTTATTTTTCTATTAAATTAAAATATCACTTCCAAAAAAAAACCAAAAACCTCAGAACAAGATAGAGAGAGAGAGAGAGAGAAAGGGAGATTACAATTTACAACCACAATGGACGGTTCAAGCACAAGAAGCCAAACTAAGAAGACGAAGAAGCTTCAGAGAGACAAGACCAAGAAGAACAACATCCCTACTGTTTGGTTCTCTCTCAAGAAGTCTCTCCACTGCAAATCCGAACCCTCCGATGTCCACGTCCCCAAATCCACCAAACACCTCACCACCATCTCCACCAAGAGACTCTCCTCCACCGCCAACTCCTCCGCCGCCGCCGCCGGATGCGGCGGTGGTTTATCCGGATGTTCGAGATCGATAGCGAATCTCAAAGACGTTATCCACGGAAGCAAACGCCATTTCGAGAAACCGCCGATAAGTAGTCCTCGTTCCATCGGAAGCAACGAGTTTCTCAACCCCATAACTCACGAAGTCATCCTCAGCAACTCCACCTGCGAGCTCAAGATCACCGGCGTCGGAGACACGGCTTCTTCACCCGCCGGAGCAACGGAACGGCCGACGACTTTTGTGGGGATGCTTAGGCCCGGAACGCCGATGCATCATCTGAATCATTCTGCTTCTCACCGGAGCCAAGCTTCGTCGACGGCGGCGGTTAAAAAGGGCTCCTTTGCTTCGTCGGAGAGAGACGGAAGAGAAGGGTTTCACGCAAACAGGAGAGTCTCTTTGGAGATGAACAGAGACTCCTCCGCCGTTAAGGGAGGGAAACACTCTGTTTCTTGCCATAAATGTGGTGAACAGTTCAATAAACTCGAAGCTGCAGAAGCTCACCACCTCTCTAAACACGCCGGTAAACCATTCAAATCTCGAAACTTTTCACCATTGAGATCATGCAATTAAGGAACATAGTATACAAAAACATCCATGTTTTAGAAAAAAAAATTGTTTCTAAAAATTATAGTTTTTACATTTTCAATTCATTTTTATTAAATAATAATAGCAAAATGTAAACTTCAAGAAAATTAATTATGTTTATTATATTTTTACTGGCTAAAAATTATGAAAATAGTTAATTTCAAAATATAAAACATTTATAATCAAAATTTAAGACATTTTCGTTTGAAATTTCTAAAACATACAACAATTTGGAAAAAGGGGAGTATAAAGCTTTCAACTTTATGAAGATTTTGCACATTTGTATTATAAAGTTCTCAACTTTAATCACACAATTAAGGAATATAATATAAAGTTTTCAACTTTATGAATCTTTCCGTATACATAAGTCATAAAGTTCTCAGCTTTGATCATATTATACAGTGACGGAGCTAGTAGAAGGCGACTCGTCAAGGAAGATAGTGGAGATAATCTGTAGAACGAGCTGGTTAAAGTCAGAGAACCAATGTGGTCGAATCGACCGTGTCTTAAAAGTACACAACATGCAGAAAACACTAGCTCGGTTCGAGGAATACAGAGAGACAGTAAAGATCAGAGCGAGCAAGCTTCAGAAGAAGCATCCGAGATGTCTCGCCGACGGTAACGAGCTCCTCAGGTTCCACGGCACGACCGTCGCTTGCGGTTTAGGGATAAACGGGTCGACGAGTCTCTGCACGGCGGAGAAGTGTTGTGTTTGTAGGATTATACGTAACGGGTTCTCGGAGAAGCGGGAGAAGAATAACGGGGTTGGGGTATTCACGGCGTCGACGAGTGGGAGAGCGTTTGAGTCGATTTGGTGAAGGAGGGAGATGGGGAGAGGAAGGTGTTGATTGTGTGTAGGGTTATCGCTGGGAGAGTTCATAGGCCGGTGGAGAATGTGGAGGAGATGAATGGGTTGTTGATGAGTGGGTTTGATTCTTTGGCTGGGAAAGTTGGGTTGTATACAAATGTGGAGGAGCTTTATTTGCTTAATCCTAGAGCTTTGCTTCCTTGCTTTGTGGTTATCTGCAAATCCTAAAAACTATATTTACCATTTTTTTGTTTTGGCAAAAAGATCAAAATGTTATTATTATTATTTGTTTATAATTTCTTGTTTTTTTTGTTCTACTATCTTGTTTCGAATTTTGTTTTCAAGGTGAATTTGGAATTTTGAGTTTTAATTTTTATTTGTTGGCTAGTTTATGTCTGGTTCTTAATTATTCTTACCTAGAAAGACAAAAACATACTTTTTGTTCATATTATGCTGATTAAATTTGTATTGTAGCGTATTATACTAATGTAAAAAATATGTGGTTAAGAGAAGATTGTGAAGTGTGTCAGAGTGAGAATTTAGTTTCACGGGTGGCCTGTTGGTAAAAGTGCTACGATAAATGCCAACTTTTCATTCAGTAAAAAGTTCTTACAAAAATAAATAAGAAAAACTCTTTTTTTGGTCAAAGAAAAAATTTTTTTTAATCGACCAGAAACCTTTTCAAAGATTTGGAACATGAATGTTGGCTTGTTTAACTGAATCATGTTTATTGTTCAAAATGGATTTATGTAGCTTAAAGTGTTTTGGTATTTTTAACTTATTATGATATACCTATCAATACTACATAATATATGAAGTTTCATGGAACATATTCATATATAGTACTAAGACGACCCAAAGACAATTTGGCTTTCTTTTGCTTCAAAAATTGTTTGGAACCAAATTCTCAAAAAAAAAAAGTTTGGATTCATCCCCGTTTAGTCCTAGATTACGTACAAAATGGATATTTATATAAATACATGGCAAATAAGAACAAAAATAACATTAATGACAATTAGGCATTTTGCTAAAACGAATAAAATGGTCCATAGTACTATATTATTACTCGAAAGTTTTCATAATGTCAGCGAGACAAAGCTTACGTCAAAGGTGTCGACAAAATTCTATCCCATGCAAACATTTATTTGTAGCTTTTATTAGTTCTACTGCAAAAGCCACCCACTCATCAATATATATCCGCTGAGAAAAGAAAAATCAGAATATGCGCGAGCCCAATAATAACCGAAGTTTCAAATCTTGAAATTTCGAATTTTGAAAACAATTACACACTTGAAACTTTAATATATCTCAGTGTTCCGCAAAATAAAAAAATAAAAAATTATATATATATATATATAAATATATGGGATATCCTAAACCTATGAAAATATTTAGATTAATTTAAAAAAAAAATGCAATCTTTGGATAAACCTTCTTTTCAAGTATGTAAATATGTCTGAAAACACGAATTCATATCCGTGTAGATGTTTAAAAGCAGTATGAATCAAATTCAAACGTGTTGGCGTTTCAGTCTTTTTTTCCCTCATACTCGACTACACTTTTCTAGACTGCAAAAATATTTGTGATATAAATTTTGTTTTGTTACCAGTTAAGTTTTTTTTTTTTTTTTTTGTGTTACCAGTTAAGTTGTTTGTGGACAAAGCAAAACTGTTCTTATAAAAAAGAAAAATTAAACTGTTAGTATTTGTTTAAGAGGGAGCATACTCTATTGAATATGAATCATGGATATCACAAAATGTGGTTATCCGATCTTTAAGTACGCACATGTATACATGTTAATTTTTCATTTTTTAGTGTACACATATATAAATGTATAGAATGAGATATGACGAGGCCTGAAATGGACAGTGTATCTATATAAACCGAAGTAACGGTGGGATCATACCACTGCCACATGACGTCTCAGAAATCTTCACTCGACAACAATTCATATGTCGTCAATTTCGGATCCTTTTTTTTAATAATGGGAGAACGTAAGAATTTCCTAATCACTAGTTTTCAACGTTCGAAATATGTGAAGTATACAAAGTTGAGTATTTAAATGATAAATAAATATTTTAATGTAATGTTTGGTTGCTCTTTGAGATAATTTTTCATGGCAAAAATATCAGGTTAATCATGTCCATATTACAACAACTACTGTGTTATCCTAATGAAGCATTTATGAAGAAATATAAACAATTCTGTTCGAAAACAAGGTACAAATTAATATATCCATTTTAATACATAAGTCCATCTATTAGTCTGCAAATTAAAAGTGCAATGAAGAAGAAATAAGTGAAGATGCTAAGATGTTGAGGCAGCTGCAACTTGAGTTGTTTCTTTATCCTTTGCCTCCTTAAGCTGCTTCCACTTCTCAATGGTGTCGATAAGTTCCCCTGTTTTGATAAGATACCTAACCTTCTGTCCATCTTCAAGGACCTTGTGACCCACCCGGCTTACCACCTCCCTTTCTTTCGAATACATCATCACATTTGAGCTGTGGATCGGTGCTTCAATCTGAAAACATAACACAATCATCATCACCAAAAACAAAGTGATGGGAGATACGAAACATGGTTTCTGTTTAGGAAATTATTGAAAGAGAAAGAGAGTCATGTCTCATTCATATGTGAGTGGAGTGACCTTGACAATTTGACCAGGCTCTCCCTCTTCTCGTCTCTTCATGTGTTTGGTCTTGAGGTTGACATCTTTGACGACAATGGTACTGTTGTGGGTAAATATCTTAGTGACTTCGCCAATCTTACCCTTGTCTCGTCCAGATATAACTTTGACAGTATCTCCAAACTTGACATGCATTTTGTGCAGAATAGGAAGACTGTTTGGTTTGCATTTCTTCCGTTCCCAACGCTTAAGCTGAAGAAAGGGAACATAACGAATATTATTCCTAGTTGGTGACGACCTTAGGAATGAAACTCAACACTCTACTTTTGGTTCTAATGCATAAAAAATCCAAAAGTTTCGTATCCTTTGCTTACTAACCTTTGCAAAAACAAGACATGGGTTCTGGGCGGGCTTGACCTGCAAAAGTGCAAATGAGTAAGCAGAGTAATAAGGAACGATCCAACTGAACATGAAAACAACATCAACGCATAAAATGAAAACCATTTCTCTGACTCAATATGTTCAACAAAAAGCAATAACCAGAAGGTGATAAATGACACAATACGTGGCAATGTATTTGATTAGAACCAGAATTTGAGTTACCGGAGAAGCGGCGCCGGCCAAGAGGGAAATCGGGGAAATAAGACGCTGGCCTAGGAAGGAGGAAGGGGATGATGATATCGAAAGAGATGTAAACGAGCTCTGAAGACAACTCATGCTCGCCATTTTCTTTGAGACTCCCGCTGCTGAATCTGTTCTACTCAAGGACGAGGATAACGATTATCGTTTTAGTATGATAATGAACTTCACTGATGGGCTTTTATGGGCTAGCCTAGGTTCGGCCTTAAATATTGTCTTCTTTGGTGTAATACACCACATACGAGATGAGGGCCCGCACTTCTGCCACCTCATCAATTCGTTGATTCTGAATTCGACACGTGTCCATTTACCAAAACGTAGCGTTTCATTAACGGCATCTAATTCATATTTGCAACTTTTATTTTTGGCCTCATGTTTTGATCAAATCATTCTAGCCCGATAGCAAGAAAAAGTTATCGTCGTCATCAACTTAACACCGACTTTTAGGGTTCATTCTCCTCTTCAATATCCAAGAACGACGATGTTTATATACCTTTTCTGACACTAACAATGGAGTTTCGAGAGATTGAGTGACCAAATCGACGTCAACATCTCTTTGTGTGTCTTCAATTGCATCGTTTTTTCTTTCATCGTAACACACTTTCATACGCCATGCCCCAATCAATAGTCAATGCAAAGCCTAACGATGACCTCTTTAACTTCCGCCTCATCTCCCTATACATAACCGGATGGTAACTTTATGAAGCTGTAATATACATTGAACAGATCTTTGTGTAGCTAGCACTGCCTATTTATAGTTCAGTTTGATCTTTGAATATGCAACTATTTTTACATATGCATTTGTTTTGTCCGCTCTTTGAATCACTTTTTTTTTTGTGAAGCATAAATAATCAATCTTCAGGAAGGTCGTCAATGGAGTTCGGCATGTGGAGATCGCTCCTCCTGTGTTTGCTTCGGGTTTGACAACTCTAGAAATCCAAAAAGGTTGAGTCTTTGTCTCCTCTTGTGTAATTTATGTAACCATTTTCGCTGACTCATCAATAAGAAGATCCATAGTCGTACTTGAGCAGTTTTTTATAAATCTTATCAACTCCAATGATTGTGCTTCAGAAACAGAGCTCCTCAAACTCGGGAGCGTAGGCTTCCATGGAGGAAACATGATTGTAGATCAGAATGACATAAACAGATGCTGGAGCGTTCCCAAAAAGAGTTAGAAAACCCTTGAGTCAGGTACCTATTCATTGATTGATTCAAACAACAAATTGGTTACGAATTAAGTAATACTCTTACGCTTCTCATTACATCTATTTGGTAGTCGCAACATTTTAAGCAAACATAAATATGTAAATTTGGTGCTTCTTGCAAATATCACCATCCTAGACAAGGATAAGGAGATTATGTCACTTGTCTCATTTAATTATATGGGATTTCCATTACGTTTGTTTTCAATCACTCTCACTATGTCATCTAGCATATATGTCATAACTATAATGTACTGAATGATCTCTCAAAATTTTTGTATTAATGGACTTCACATAGGGAAAAGAATATTGTTACTAGATGAGAACATAGAGTAAATTTAGTTTCACATATTGACTTCGCCATTCCATTCTTCCTGGTGTAGAATCTCCATGCTATCAACCGGTCCAACTATTTTTATTTGTTTTAGTCTTAATCCGTTTATTCATTGCAGTCATTCAGAGTAGTTATACCAAGACCTAAGTTTTTACCAGGCTCATATGTTCAAAGTACATACGATTACAGCCAAAATGGTTCTTCCTCTCGGTATGGTTTCATACTCAACCGGCATTGGCCTCCCACTTCGTCATGTGAGTCTTATTACCCAAGCATCTACATATATTAGCTTACACCTTACTATCTTGAAACTCTCATGAGTCAACTAAAATACTTTGGTAAACGATTAAAGATAAATTAGAATTTCTGCTGACAAAAAGTTAATATTTCTTGATTTGGTTATGAAGCTTTGTTTTTCTATCCTCCATTCATTTTTTGCTCCACAGAAACCGTTCCCTGTTAACAATGCAGCCATTTTCCGAAAAGTGAGATTGGCAATTTTGGGCATACCTGCAAATTTTATCACTTTATGAGCTCTTCTTCTTCTTCTTCACTAAGCTACAGCCCGACGGTTTCTTCACTCACTGACATGCCCCTCATGCTTTACCCTCTTGAGACCTCATTGCTCAGAAAATTAGCTCCATCATCCTTAGATGAAAGCGCACAGAGCTTCACTGTTCGAGCTCCATTAAACTCAAAACCACAACTCAAGTGGTGGCTCTGAATTGTTTCTGCTGAAGTTTATCCGTCTTCTTCTTTGACCACCAGCCTGAGCCATTTTGATCCTGCTGAGACCAGAAAGAAGACTCAGCTAGCATTGAGTTTAAGACTTCCAAGGTAAATATAAAAAACTCAGAGGGAACCTCACTTTACTTCTTCTATTGTTATCTCTCTATCGCTCTTTTGTTTTTCAAACTTGCATGAACTGAGGAACTTAAAAATGTCTACAAACTATAAGGATGTTTGGGACGAGTAAAATAGATTGGACGATAATAAGTTTTCTTTTTATATGTGAAAAAGAAACTAAAAAGTTGCGTATAACATCTTCCTTACGCTAAATTATCTTATTTGCTAAATCTGAAAAACAACAGGAATAACTAAAAGTCTTACTCATCGAAATGCTATGTGATTAAGGTTAATTATTCAGCCCTCTTTAATTTTTTAACTTCATTTTTGTCATCGCAGCTGGCTTATCTTTCCTCCATTGTTCCTCTTGCAAAGCAAAGGGTTTCACTTTCAAAATTTTCAGAGTTTTATACTTAGTTACATAAAAAACTAGGTGACCGGCCCGCACCTTGTGCGGGCATGAACAAATTAAGTTATGGACTTAATAGTGGTTGGGTTTTGGTAGGCACAAATTTTATATCATAAGACCACCGTGTTTGGGGTAAAGCAACGACACATGCAAATGTTGGTACTCTATAATTTACATGGACGTGATGTAACAAAGTATCTTCAGTATCAAGGGTGCAACATATTGTGTGTATGTATAATTGCAATATCATTAAAACTCCTAATATGTGTGTTTAAAATCCTTCTATATATTAAAAGAGAAGTACATTTGACACGTGACACTCACAGAGCCCTTCTCAGCCGAAATAACGCGATTCCATTGGTTGATTTTTGGGAAATTCACTTTTGATTTATTTTTCTGATCGACATAACAAAAAAGGGAAGCCCTATAAATACTAACCTTATTTTATTTAATGCATTGAATACTTACTAAATAAATAAGACAAATTGAATGAGTAGGAAAGTAATTAATATTACTTGCGCAAGAATATTTATATGTTTAATGCATTGAATGCTTACTAAATAAATAAGACAGATTGAAGGAGTAGGAAAGTAACTAATATTACTTGCACAAAAATATTAATTAATACATGTATTTACTACTATCCCTTACTAAAAATACGGTAAATCATATTGATTACTTGCGCAAGAATATTAATTGATACATAATTTACTACTATCCCTTGCTAAAAATACGGTAAATCATATTGATTACTTGCGCAAGTTAAAATCATATCATATGCATTTAATTTTCTTCCAAAAAAAATTAACTATCTTTACTTAAACGGTTCCATAATTTATTTTATGAATATTTCATTGGCGTCGTTACAAACCTATATGATTCACTTAATATATATAGAGGTCAATGTCGAAGGATTAAATCATATCATTATTATTTTTTTGTCCTATAATGAAAATGGTCCGAGCGACAAAAAATATTGTTTGCCCAGTTAGAGATTTAAAGCCCCATATATAGAGGTCAATGTCGAAGGATTAAATCATATCATTATTATTTTTTTGTCCTATAATGACAATGGTCCGAGCGACAAAAAATATTGTTTGCTCAGTTAGAGATTTAAAGCCCCATAAAAATATTGTTATTGGCCAAATCGTTAACTTTGGGTCTTTGGAAAACAAAATGATAAAAGGAAAGATAACATGAGACTTTTGATAGAGTTACGTGACCAAAAGTAAGCTTATTTATTTTATCATTTTTTATGATTTTCTTTATAAACATGTTATCATATGTTTTGTGACTTAACGTTTTATTATACAGTAATGTGAAGATGATGTGTACTCTGTGGGGTGGTTATGCTAAGCAAGTAAATGAGTACAGTATTGCTAACATGTCCACAATGATTATTTGTGTGATCAAGTTCTGTTCTGTTAAGGAGTGGAAATGTATGTGATCAGACAATGATTAAACCATAATTATTGTGGACATGTCATTTAATAAAATCTAATATTGTAGGTACTTACTCTATATCAAGCGGTTTTAATTCTACTCATATTTTACTCAACCCAACGCTTGAACTGATTGATGAGTTCAAAGCTTGGTACGTCTCCATTATATTATATTTCTGTATGTTAAACCCTTTAAATAAATTACTCGCATATTTAAATTGTGTTTGTATTGTGTCTTAATTCATTTCTGCAGTCTGCCTGATGATTCACTTGCTATTACAAACAACGATAGTAGCCAGTGGTCTGTTGGTACTGCTACATCTGTTCGAGCCAGATTTTTTGTTCTTAATGAGAGGCTAACCATAAGAGAGATCATTGATAGTACTCTGGTAGAAACTGGAACTATCATGTTATATTTTCATAGATTTAACCTTTAAATCCCATTTTTTCTTATTGAAACGAACATATTGTTGTTTGTAATAGGTCGGGAGTTTTGTCACTCTCGCTACTATTGAAAGTATAGATCATGAACATGGTTGGCAATATCTAAGTTGCAAATACCACAATAAAAAAGTAATGCCTACAACCGATGTTGATGCTGAAAACCGTCCCTTGTTCGGATATTTTGACGTATTACCATAACATGTCTTAGATTCATAGGCGAACCAAAGTATATTTACTTTTCGTTGGAACTAATCCCCCTAATTACAAAGTTTGACGTATACATATAAATCATAAAATTCTTACACTTTTATAAGTCACGAACCCTCTTCTTAACATGTGATAAATACTACAATCAAATTGTTTATCAAATACTAAAATGGGCTACAAATTACGAAATTAGATAAAGAATGGGCTACAAGTTGAACTTAGAAAAAATGGGCTATAAGTTGAACTTAGATAAAAAATGGTAATAAAAAATGAGCTTAAAATGGACTACAAATTACTTTTCTATCAATTTCTATTGTTCCATCAACATTTGCAGTTAGTGGATCTTTAATGAGATCCAGTATGTGAAAAGACATGACTCTTCCAGTATTTCATCTTCTATATAAACCATGCACTGATGACCATCTTAAAAAAATCTATCATCTCTCTTCTCCTAGATTTTACTCTCTCCTAAAATTCCGCAAGTAAGTTTTCTTTCTCTTTACTTCTAGATTTTCGATATATAGAAAGTAGATTGATACTTACAACTGTAGTTAGTGGAAAAGGAGTAAACATATTTGGTGTTGATAGGAGGAGAGAGTAAAATACATCAATAACTTATTCATATTAGTTAAAACATATATGTATATTTTAACTAATATATAATAAACTTATTCATATTAGTTAAAACATATATGTATATTTTAACTAATATATAATAAACTAAAAGAAAATTATGTAAATCATTTATTACAGTAAAATAAATGGATATAGTTCAACTGTCTTATACATTTCAAGGTCTACGATCATCTTTCCTAATAATTGTTTTTGTATTTCTTAATTAGATATATCACTGCATGCGAGTCGTCGTGGCGGATTCTTGCTTTTCCTACACATTTTCGTACTACTTCTGTATAGAAACTTGAATTTCATCTTTCGGATCAGGAGCTGGTGTTTTTTGATGAAGATAAACCTATTGAGAATATTCTGAACAAAAAGACTGTAAACCAATCAATATTTTTAGCCTGGTTCATAGCAAACAAAAAATACTCGGAGGCAAGAGAGTTGACATATGCCGAATTTCCAACAAAATTTGTTTGGAAATTAGGTACGAGAGAATGGGTACCACGTCAAAGAGGCTTTGCTATAGGGAGGATTGCTAAATTGGGTATTGCTAAATTGGGTAAGAGGGCCGACATCATACAAGGATATAAGAACAATTGATGGTGTTTTACATCCTACATACGAAGATGCTTCATATGCCAGGAAGCTTTTTGCGAGAATGTTGGTATCCAAAACTTTATCTCAGCCGCATGTTGTGTGGGAAGCTACTTGGGAGTATCTTACCGACGATATTCTTTACAAAAAACGGCGAGAAAGTGAACGACCTGGTGAGCATTTTATCTTATTAAATTTTTTTAGTCGAAAACTATTTCTCTGTTATTTATAAATTTTAGTCCCAACTTGCAGATATGAACATGAGCATAGAGCAGATCAAAAATATTGCTCTTACCGAGATCGAAAATCATTTGCTCACCAATGGTCGTAGCCTAAAAAATGGCCCCTCATGCCAAAGCTAGAAGATTTTGGTTGTTATAACGGTAATCGCCTTATAGATGATGAGCTTAAACATATTGTCGAAGATCAGCTAAAGGAGAATGAAAGACTTATGGCGATGATAACAGATGAGTAAAGAAGGATATACAATCAGATTCTGGAAGCAATTTTAAATGATAGCGGTGGAGTGTTCTTTCTGTGTGGTTATGGAGGGACATGAAAACATTTGTATACAGAGCCCTCTCGTCAGCGATCCGATCTAGACGTATGATTGTTCTAAATACCGCATCCAGTGGAATTGCTGCATTGTTGTTGGAAGGATGTAGAACCGCGCATTCCAGATTCGGTATTTCGATAGATGCAGACGAGTTCAGTACTTGCAAGAAAATGGAGCCATGATCAGATCGTGCAGAATTAGTTAAAGCAGCAAAGTTAATTGTATGGGATGAGGCGCCTATGATGAGCAGACACTGTTTCGAGACGTTGGATCGTTCTATGCGTGATATATTAAGATCTTCTGAAGACAAACCGTTTGGGGTAAAGTTGTTGTTTTCGGTGGAGATTTCAGGCAGATTTTACAAGTTATACCTGAAGGTGGTAGAGCAGAGACAGTTTTGGCGGCATTGAATTCGTCATATCTTTGGGAGCAGTGCAAAGTTTTGACGCTAACAAAGAACATAAGATTGCTCGCTGGCCTTTCTGATGTTGCAGCAAAAGAGATTCAATCCTTCTCAAAATGGATTTTGGAGAGATGGAAAAGTAAATTTTCCTAACGACATTCAAGTTGAGATTGATATCCCTTCTGATTTGCTGATAAAAAATTGTGGAGAAAATCCTATTGAGACTATGGCAAAAAAGGTTTATGGACAAGCATTTCAAACCTCAACAGATAAGGATTTGTATAGACATCGAGCCATTCTCACCCCAGCAAATGATGAAGTGGATAAAATAAATGATTACATGCTTTTGCAGTTGCCAGGTAACATGTTTTTCTGTTTAAGTTTATGTTCCAGTATCTTACACGTTTTTGTCACTAAAGAAAAATATTTTTATATGTTTTCAGGTGAAGAGAAGGTTTAACTTAGCTCTGACAGTATTATTCCATCCGATGTTGACGTAAAAGAAAATGTAGTATATCCTGCAGAGTTTTTGAACAGTGTTAAAGTGGCTGGACTGCCTAGACATAATTTGAAGTTCAAGGTTGGTGCTCCTATTATGTGTCTCCGTAACGTGGATCTTGCAGATGGTTTATGCAATGGTACTAGGCTAATTGTTACTCAGTTACTGCCCCATGTGCTAGAAGCAAGAATTATAACCGGAAACAATATTACTGGAGACAAGGTCTGGATTCCTAGAATGTTTGTCACACCACCTGACACAAAGTTTCCCTTCAGAATGCGTCGAAGACAGTTTCCCATTACATTGGCTTTCGCGATGACCATCAACAAAAGTCAAGGTCAAACACTATAAAGCGTTGGTTTGTTTCTGCCTAGGCCAGTGTTCTGTCATGGTCAGCTCTACGTCGCACTTTCAAGAGTTGAATCAAGATCGGGATTAAAAATCCTAATAACTGGTAAAGAAAGGAAGCCGAAGACGAAAACTTTGAACGTTGTCTACAAACAAGTTTTTCAGAATATTCCATAGCCATGGGTATTTAATTGTACTTTTACTTTTTTTTCAATAAATTAAGGAAAATATAGGAACTGTTACAATTATTTATCTTTTCGATTTCTCAGATGGGTAGTGATGAGTAATAAAATTAAATCTTAAACACACATATTAGGATTTTAAATGATATTCCAATTATACATACACACAATATGTTGCACCCTGATACTGAAGGTACTTTGTTCCATCACGTCCATGTAAATTATAGAGTACCAGCATTTGCATGTGTCGTTGCTTTACCCCAAACACATATGTCTTATGATATAAAATCTGTGTCTGCCAAACCCAACCACTATTAAGCCCATAACTGAATCTGTTCATGTCCGCACAGGGTGCGGGCCGGTCACCTAGTTTAATTTTATTACTCATCACTACCCATCTGAGAAATCGAAAAGATAAATAATTGTAATAGTTTCTATATTTTCCTTAATTTATTGGAAAAAAGTAAAGGTACAATTAAGTATCTTTGACTACGAAATATTCTGGAAAACTTGTTTGTAGACAACATTCAAAGTTTTCGTCTCCGGCTTCCTTTCTTTACCAGTTATTAGAATTTTTAATCTCGATCTCGATTTAACTCTTGAAAGTGCGACGTAGAGCTGACCATGAGAGAACACTGACCTAGGCAGAAACAAACCAACGCTTTCTAGTGTTTGACATTAACTTTTGTTGATTGTTATCGCGTAAAAATGTAATGGGAAACTGTCTTACTGTAAAGCAATCATAGTGGATGTATAATATAAATCCATGGCATTATTGAAACTAAAAGGTTTTGAAATGGAGACGACTGTCCCATTATAAGAAAATGGATATGCCTATTTATATTCTGCAAGTTTAATCGCATGTCCAAAAATGATTATAACGTACGCAACAGAAACTCTGGCCTTTTGTCCTATGTTTTGGTGGCAAGAGCTATGAAATAAATAACTTTTGTTTCTAAGGATTCAATAACATATTCTATTTGATTAACTACAAACAAATTATAATGGACAAACTACAAAGTCCTTTTCTGCAAAATCTTGCTTTTGGCTTTAGATGATTACAAACATAAAATTTTCTCTTAGTTTTCATAAGCCCACAAGTTCTTCCGTCAGAGAGCTAAAATAAGACAAAGACCCTTCTTGTGTTTTATCATACAACACAGTTTCTCCTGTATCATCCTCATCATCATCATCACTACTAACATCATCATCGTCATCAGCCAAAGACCCTTGTGTTTTATCACAAAACACAGTTTCTCCTGCATCATCATCTCCTTCTTCTTATTCATCCTCATCATCACTACTGACAACATCAGCTTCTTCATCAGATCGGTAGACTTCAGCAAGGATGACTCCAGCAAGGATGGTTGTTGTCTCATCTATAAGACCAGTAAGTTCTTTAGCTTCCTCTAGCTCATCTTGAGTTGAAGCCAATGACAAAAGCACATTCTTAGCTTTCTGATCAGGTGGTACACCACAAATCTCCACCTCTTGTACCAACTAAGAGCACTCCTAAAATCCTTGCATCTCCCAGACGCATCCATGATAGTCGTTAAGATGGTTTATTCGCTTTGATGCCACTTAACCTCATTTTCTCATATACTTCCACATCTTCATCAAGATCGTTTGCTTTCGCATAAGCTTTTATCATTGTCCCTTAGGTGATTACATTAGGTTCAGACCCATCTACTTTTATCCTCTTGAAGAGTTTCTCAGAACCTTCCATGTCCGAAGCATTTACATACGCTGATAACATAGTTGTGTAAGAGCAGAGATCCGGGAAAAAATCTGCAAGGGGAATATGTTATGTGTTATTCTAAGACATAGAAGAAACACACACACTTCCAATGATAGAACTCTCTCTTTACCTGTCTCGTCGCATGCTTTTAAAGACGGTCTTTGCTAGCTCCACCATCCCAGAAATAGCAAATGCATCAAACAAAATGTTATAAGTTTTATGCGTCGGCCTGACAAAAAGATAAAACATTTCGTAGAATCTTCAGCCATAGCAGCAAGTAATAGTTGTTGGAAACTGAAAAAAACTGACCTTACACCAGCATCAAGCATCTCCTCAAAAATAGATAAAGCTTCTTCCTCTCTTCTGGCTCTTCCATATGCTTTGATAAGTAAAGCATAACTTACAACGTCAGGTTGAATACCAGATCTTTGCATCTAAAAAGTTAAACATTCACTTAACAGGATTAAGATCACTACTATCTTAGGCCATGTATCCAGCGTATAATAGTTACTTTAGATCACCTAGTCATAGACTCATAGATCTTAGAAACTTCTTTATAATTAGTTTCAAAGGACATAAGACAATAGACTGAGGAACTCCTTTCTCAGTCATTGAAGCAAATACTTTTCGAGCCTGATCATAGTTTCCAGCCTTTTGTACATGTATATCATTGATCCGGCTTCAATGGCGATCTTTTCTCATCTAAAAGAGTCTCAAAACCCTTTTCAGCTTCTTTAAACTTGTTACCTTCTACGAAAGTCTTTAGTATTATCTGATAAGTTAAAGCAGAAGGCTCTGGGCCTGAAGACTGCATCCTACGAAATATGGCTGCAGCGTTGTTGCATTTGCCTCCTCTTCCCTAAGACTCCATGAGAGAAAAGATCACGTTTGGACTCGAGACCATCTTACTCAGTATGCTTAAAACCCTTTCAGCTCCGTTGAAGTTTCCCATAAGCTGTAATGAGCATCAAATAATCTATTTCACTGAAGTTCCACCAGTTCTGGTATATCAAAATAAACAAAGGAACACAATAAGAACAGTAGTAGATTAATGGCTCATCTAATATCTCTCAATCAAGATTCACAACCAACTTAATGAACTTAGTTCAACCAATCAAACACTGGAAGATTCTAAAAACATTCACTCTTCATACCTCACTGACGAGGTTCCATTTCTTGAGCTGCTTAAACCTAACCAAAGTACCCAAAACAAGGTCCGTAGGAAGACCTTGGACACCGTCACTTCTGTATTGCCTAAGGACCAAAACTGCAGAACCAGTTGATTCAGTCTCTAACATTAGCCCTCTCCATCTCTTCTGATCTACCTCGTCTGCTGCATCTTTGAATACCTCCTTTTCCCTCCTCTTTTGCAGGAACTTATTTGGGGCCAGCATCCCCATACAAACAACACTGAACCGGTTTTGAATTTTAACACCAACACTGATGATACTGTTCTGTAGTTTCCTCTGGCTGGCACAAAAGATAAACACAGTGAGAGACTTTCACTAAATGAAAGCTAAAACCTTTAGTAACCTATAAGGATATGATTTGAGGTAAACGAACATAAACTTTTTCAAGATACAGCTTTAGCTTACACAAACGATTTAAATTAAGTCTCAACATGATTGTTCACAGAAATTCGAAAATTGTCTCTTATTGTCATAGAGTTATCATAACACGTCAATAAAAGACGAAACAAGTTCTAGAACAAAAGCAAGTCAAGAACCTAACAAAATTGAGAGCTGTTCAAAAGGTAACGAAGTAGATAGGAAAGAGAAAAAGGAAACCTGTGAGTACTTGATAGAACTGAGACAAACGGCTTGAAAACTACAGTGTGACATCTAAAGTTCGAAATTTTCTTCTCCGTCGCAGCAGCCAATAGGACGAAGATGAAGAAGAAAACTTTTCTTCTCTTATCCTCAAGGAAGTTAAAACTTCAAAGTTTTGATTTTAACTCAAAATTTTATTTAGACACAAAGTTGCAAGCGGGGTTTTCATGGGGTTTTGAGTTAACAATACTGCCCCTACGTGCAACTGATATTTACACAGATGACTTCAGTCGCATCCTAGTTCTGATGTGAAAGGACAAAGAAGAAGAACAAAGACTCGTGTTGTCTCGGCTTGTGTAAGGTAATGATTCTATGGAAATGTTTTGTAGTCAGAAAGACACAGAAAGATGAATAACACATTGCTCAGTTCAGTTGACTTCGACTAAAGACATACGTACAAGAATTTTGAGTTAATGAAGTCTCATAAACTTTTTAAAAGCTGTATATCACATGAAATCATAAAACCCATAAGATAACGAGAAAACAAATCCTTGTTGTTAAATTACATACGGGATATAAGAAGCAGGACAGAGGCAGGAGCTTCCTCTTCCATCTCATGTTCAAGCTCTCCATAGCGCTCAAGCACACGCATCCTGCAGTCCTCAGCAGCTAACAATCCGGTTGAATAAGCACCATGTACTGATCCTGGGTAGCTCGTGCTAGTAGCTTCCCCAGCAAAGAATAGATTATCTAATGGCACTCTCAGCCTCTCGTAGAGGTCATGAGGTTTGTTCACTATGTCATAGCTATATGATCCCAATGAGTTAATATCTGATCCCCACCTTGACACCAAATAATTTATCTGCCAAAAGAAAACTCATTAAAGCTTAGCAAAAATACAGAGACGTATAGGAAATAAAGATAGATTAGAGTAGTACCGGTGAAGATGCATCAGGAAGAATTTTTTGGAGTTGATAGAAAGCAAATTTTGCAGCTGATTCGTCAGACATCTTCTCAATGTCTCTAGCTAGCTGACCAGCCGGCATGTAAACAAGGACAGGGTGGCTTGTGGCTTTATGCAGGTTCAAGAAATAACTGCATCCGTAAGAGGTTTCTGCAACCACTCCTAGAAACTCTACGTTTGGCCAAAACACGTTGTCAAAGTTCAATATGATCTTGTTCTCGATTCCTACACCGAGGTCATTGATAGCTTCTTGTTTCCAATCTGGAAGCTTTGGTTCGAATTCTATGTTTCCTGACTTTAGAACTCCAAGAGGAAGAGCAATGACTGCAGCATCCGCAACAAACGTGTCTCCTTTCTCGGTAGTCACCTTCACTCCATTGTAGCGCCTGGAAATCTTGGTAACCCTGATATAAACAAAAGGCAGCAGAAGGTTTAGCTGCAGCCTTGGGAAACGGTGGAAGCTACTTTGACAGACGAATGTTACATGTGGTTTAGTCGAATATCAAGACCTTTTGAAAGAGTGTTGATGACAGGACGATACCCTCTAACCATGAGACCATGTCCACCAGGTAACAGTTCCTCCTGCAAATGTTGTTAAAAATAAAGATCAACAAACCGAACATACCTCAACCACTAACTCAGAGGCAATAAGACGCTGACCAATAGAACTTAATACTAACCTGGTTATTCACTTGCCGAGATGGTTTCAGTATCAGCAGCAAACCATCCTTCCATACGACACAAGTACCACTGAAGCACATTATGAGCAACCCCCTCCAACCTGAAAGTGATAAATTATTGAGCATACAACAAATAATGAAGGTGGTTAAGTAACAAAAACTTAAAGCAGTGAGTTGAGTTGAGACAATCCATACCTCAGTTCAGGTGATCTCTTGAATACAGTAGAAAAGGCTTGGGCTATTGACATGTCTTCAACCTGCTCATCCCTTACTTTACAGATCTGCATTTGTGAAACCAAGTATATAGTAAATCAAAGACACGGAATCGAGAAACAGAACAACAGAGAAATTGGACCATAGACACACACACACACACACACACACACCTCTTCTAGAATGTGCTCAAAAGTTTCGCCAACCTTTGTTACCAACTCCTGAGGAACTTGGTTACCAGCTTTATCGAACAGAGCATAACTGCATAAACCAGAATCACACCGTGAGTGACGAGTCTCTAAACAAAGCGAGAGCAGTAACTAAGAACTACATATGAAATTTCAAGAATTACACACCTAGAAGAAAGTTTCGCCTATACCTAAAACTGTACGCAAAAACCTATTCGTCGTAAGAATGATATGATTTATTCATTCGACATTGACCTCTATATATATGAAGTGAATCATATAGGTTTGTAATAACGCCAAGAAAATATTCATAAAATAAATTATGGAACCGTTTAAGTAAAGATAGTTAATATTTTTTGGAAGAAAATTAAATGCATATGATATGATTCTAACTTGCGCAAGTAATCAATATGATTTACCGTATTTTTAGTAAAGGATAGTAGTAAATTACGTATTAATTAATATTCTTGCGTAAGTAATCAATATGATTTACCGTATTTTTAGTAAGGGATAGTAGTAAATACATGTATTAATTAATATTCTTGCGTAAGTAATATTAATTACTTTCCTACTCCTTCAATCTTTCTTATTTTTTTTAGTAAGTATTCAATGCATTAAATATATAAATATTCTTGCGCAAGTAATATTAATTATTTTCCTACTCCTTCAATCTGTCTTATTTTTTTTAGTAAGTATTCAATGCATTAAACAAAATAAGGTTAGTATTTATAGGGCTTCCCTTTTTTGTTATGTCGATGAGAAAAATAAATCAAAAATGAATTTCCAAAAAATCAACCAATAGAATCGCGTTATTTCGTCTGAGAAGGGCTCTGTGAGCGCCACGTGTCAAATGTACTTCTCATTTAATAGTAAGGAGGATAATAAAATCACTCATAAATAACCTTAGATTCCATCAAATAATTGCTACATCACATTTCATATGTGGCGAAGGAAAGTCCCACCAATGGAGTCCTTTCACAAACCAATGGACAAGTAATTTTGGAAGCTTATCTTTCATGCCTAGATGTCTTTAATTGTAATTCTGAAGTTCTTTCTCTCCAAATATTCATTTCTGTTTCATAAATATTATTTTTTAGTTGCCAACGTCCACGTCTCTTAAGTAAAAGACGTCAACTTTTAAACAAAAAAAAATATTCGTATATATATGTGAAAAAATGAAAAAGTGATTTCTTTTTAGGTTCAACAAAAGGCTCTGAACTAAGAATGCTATAGAACATAAAATAATTAAAACTAACATTTTAATCCAAATTTGATTTAATAACAAAAATATTTTTAACTAAAAAGCTAACATTATTCAATAAACGAACATTTTAAATGATTTTGCAATTATATTATGAAAAACAATTTAGAATTTTTTAGGTGTAAAAATAACAATAACATTTATTTTGTTATAAATTACAAAATTATCGTGTAATTAACAAAGTATAATAGTCTATAATTTTATTATCTTTCTAATTGTTAGAAATAAAATTCTAATTACATCATCATAAACATTTTATATGAAAAACCAGCGCACAAACATAGTTGAGATATATGGATTGCATAACTGGCACATTGACATGACTGAAGTGGACAAGTGTTAAAGGAAAATAAGATGGTTTTTGCATGAATACAACCTGGTCCACTAAGAACAAGAACAATACGCACACAATATATTGCTAATCATGCCACCAAGAAGTTGCCATACGAATGAACTATGTGATAGATGTCAACGATCTTTTCACTATAAACAAATGAAGAAATTCGTTTGTTTCATTATGTAACAACACTGTCGTTCTCCTCTCTGTTATCAGCCTGCATGATTATTCTTCTACATGACTCTTACATTTCGTTATGTTTCTTTCATGCTTTAGCTTTATATATACGACGAGTTGAATGCTTCGCTTTTTACAATTACAACTTATGAATCTTTTTAACTTTAGAATTTTAAATAGTATGTATAAAAAATACAACAAATAGAAACATATGCAAATTGCTTATAGAAACATTCGTATAAATACAATATTAGGCAAGAGTACATTGCACTAAAATTATATAAAACTCATTGATTGCTTAGTCAAAAATATATTACTAGACCGAGACGAACGTAAAATACAAAAAGAAATTGATCCAACAACATATTTAGCTACCTAAAAACAACATTTATCAAACCCATACAAGGCCACATTAAAAAATGTAATAGCCAATGTTTCTAATTCTATAAAATACAACCAACATAAGTGCGAACTTACATTTCTAACACGTACGTAAAGTCCATCATCTCTTTCAAATATCCCATAAAGTAAAACAATCATTACATCATGAAACTCAACAATACCTAACAAACAATGCTTTACAATTCTGTTCAAAAAGAAGTAACACACAATCCAAATCTTGCGCGTAGGGCGGGCCGACCCTAGTATATATATATAAAGGTGGAGTTACTAGAATTTTGATTTAAATAAAATTGTTGACTTTAAAAATAAATTTATTCTGTTTTGTGTATAGACAAAAAAACGCAACAAAACTAAATAAGATTTTGTTTTATTACAATTTTTACGTTTCATTAACGTAATGCATGTGATGTGATGTTAGTACCTACTTTCGTTACCTTGAATTAATATTTGATCTAATTTTGGAGCGTTACAGATTATTTCGTTACATACAAGGAGATAACAAGAGCAAGATGAAGATGAACATGCAGCTTCGGTTATCACACAATCAACACCCGGAAAAACAGAGTACTTGTACACCGTCACCTTCTACGTCCCAAAGAAGAACCAACAAACCCCAGCTTTGGCCGATGACCTTCACGTGCAGTCATGGAAACCAACCTACGTAGCCATTAGGCAGTTCAGTGGGTATGTGACGGATGATCTAGCCATTAAAGAAGCTATAGCTCTGATGGGTAGCCTCAATGGCACTGAATGGAAGTTCCACATCGAGAAGAGCAAAGGAAACTCGCCGAACTATTTAGTCGCCAGTTATAACCCACCGTTCCAGACCACCGCTAGAGTTAATGAGATTTTGGTTCCGTTTGACATGTAATGAGGTTGTGCCATCTGACTGCTATATGTATATGCAATTAGGTTAAGAACGATCTGGTTAAGAAGCTAGACGATAAGAGCTTGTGATTAAACCGGTTTAATTAATAAAAAAAAATTCTGGTTAATATTTTCATATTTATTATTTTATGTCTAACAAGAAGTTTAGTAAGGAACCAAGGATTGGAAATAATAAAAAGCTGCAACCGAACCAAACAAAATGTTTATAAATCAATTGGTATTGTTGTTGTTGAAAAACTCTTCAAAACTCGAATGTGAGACCATTTTTAATGTGTAATTGGACCAAATAAACATAATTTTATGAAGATTGCATCAAACTAAACCGAATTACAAATGATTTATTTGGTTTCATTTTCCATAAACCACAAAAACCAACCAAAATATCAGAACAGAAACCAACTACAAACAAGAATTCCACAGTAAAACGTGAAAATACAAAAAAATAAAATAAAGAAGTAAATTGAAAATAATAAAAGTTTTAAAGGTTTTCTTACCGTAACCTAACCCTGTCTGAAGATGATTGACAGCTATAAAAAAGTATCCGTATGTGTTCCACTGTAAGCAACGAAGAAGCAAATAACCCAATAAATTAAAAAACCGCCGCCATGGAAGCTGCTCTCATGAGAATCTTCAAGCTAACGTTCCTTCTCAGCCTTCTCTCCGGAAACTCTGACGTCATCGCTTCTCGTACCCTACCCGATCTCGCTACTGTACCAGGTGGGATGTTTCCCCCGTCGTGTAACAGAATCGAGTGTCCAAGCTACGAGTTGGTCCAGTCCGGTAACGGCTACGAGATTCGCCGTTACAACACCACCGTGTGGGTTTCAACAGAACCTATTAAGGATGCCTCTTTCGTCAAAGCTACACGTACCGGTTTTAGCCAGTATGTTCATTTCAACTTCCAAAATTAGGGTTTTTAAATTTTTCATAAGGCTGCATTAACTTATATATGAGTTTTATATGATCCTTTATCTTTTTTTTTTTAATATCAGGAGGTTTGGGTCGAAACCCATAATGATTTTTATCGTTTGTGATTGTGGTTTGTGTGTAGATTGTTCGATTACATTCAAGGGAACAACGACTATCACAAGAAGATAGAGATGACAGCTCCAGTTATCGCTCAAGTCTCTCCGAGCGACGGTCCGTTATGTGAATCCACCTTCACTCTATCATTCTACGTTCCCAAACAAAACCAACCTGATCCAGCTCCGGCGAAGAACCTCCACGTACAGAGATGGGAGATGAGGCATGTTGCCGTGAAGCAATTTGGCGGATACGTGTCGGATGACAGTGTCGGAAAAGAAGCGGCGGAGCTGGAGGAGAGTCTGAAAGGTACCGTGTGGAGAAAGGCAGTTGCTAAAAGCAGAGAAACAGGTGGTGTTGGATCGACTTCGGCATACACGGTGGCGCAATACAACTCACCGTTCGAGTTCTTTGGTCGGGTCAATGAGATTTGGTTGCCATTTCAGATGGACAAATGAAACAAGAAAAGCTATTAATTAATATCGTTTCTCAATGAACAAGAATTATTTTTTTTTAATTTACGATTTTAATAAAAAAACATTTTCATGAATTATTTACGTACACTCTTCGGTAACACAAAAAAAAATTACACCAGAAAAAAACATAAAAAATTTATTTACACCAAAAAAAACAAAAAGATATATAACGGATAACATTAATAATTTGATATTGTGCTTGCCAAAAACTGAGAATTTTAGAATAGAAAATATTTACACCAAAAAACAAAAAGATATATAACGGGTAACATTAATAATTTGATATTGTGCTTGCCAAAAACTGAGAATTTTAGAATAAAAATTCATCCAAAGTTTTGTGAAATAGCCCAAGCTATTTGCATGTTTGAGAATCCTAAAACTGGCCCATGTTTGGTCTTCTATTTTGTGTTCAGCCGTGCTTTTTTTTTTCTAACTTGTTGGATGTTGTATTTTTCGCTAAATATTGAGTTTCATCTTTTTTTTGTAAGAAATTATAAAATTAACTTAACAACAGTCATTTCTTGGTAAATTAAAATAAAATTTAAGAGCATCTCCATTAAAAATATATCACCAAGTATTTCAACAATATTAAAAAATAATAATGAAAAAGTAGAAAAGCATAAAAGATATTTTCAAATAAAAACTAATGACAATCCCAAAAATCCTCTAACATAACTATCCTTTTAAGTGGTTTAGTATTTTTTGATATTAGATTTTAAATAATAACTACATTATATTACACTATTTAGAATATTGAGAAATTTTAGGTTGAAAGCAATGGCGGTTCCATAAAGATCTATATATATATATATATATATAAACGAGAACAAAGTCTCTTCTCCTTAAACCACCTCATCAAAAGGTGTTCTAAAAACTTGACATATAAGCATATTTTTTTTTAAATTTATTTAATTATTCTTAAATTTCAATTTCTTAACATTTTAACCAAATCAATTAACAAAACATATAATGATTCATAAATATATTTAAATCAATATTTTATTTTTAGTCCAATAAACTGTATACATCAATATTTTTTTGTTAATTATAATAATTTAGTGAACTACATAATATAATCTTAAAAATTTAATTTAAAAAAAATAATAGCAACAAGTTCATAAGAACAAAAAATGAGAAAACTTCTTTTATGCTATTGTTTTTTCACGTTTCATCGAACTCATGTCAACGTATATATATATATAAATCAGTCTCATGAATTGTTTTTTCCTATTTTAGGCCAGTAAATTTAATCTTATCTATATAAAGGAGAACAAAGTCTTTTCTCTTTAAGCCACCTCATCAGTATAATTTTTTAAAATTTATTTAATTTTCCTAAAATTTCAATTTCTTAATATTTTAACCAAATCAGTTAACAAAACATATAATGATCCATAAATATATTTAAATCAATATTTAATTTTTAGTCCAACTAAACTGTCGACATCAATCTTTTTGTTAATTTATAATAATTTAGTGAACTACATAATATAATCCTAAAAACTTAGATTTAAAGAAAAATAATAGCAACAAGTTCATAAGAACAAAAAAAGAGAAAACTCCCTTTATGCTATTGTTTTTTCACGTTTCATCAAACTCATGTCAACGAAAATATATAAATATTAGTCTCATGAATTTTTTTTTCTATTTTAGACCATTAAATTTAATCTTATAAAAATAAATGATGAAAAATCGTAACAAAAATCAATATGTAATCAAAATCTAGATTTATGAAGAATCATGTAAAATAAATTAAAATAAAAAGGAAATTAATTAAAATAAATAGTGTAACTTGAGTTTGTTGAAAAGTTTAATAAATAAATAATAATTTAGTGAAAATTACATAATATAATGGAAAAACATAAAATTTGAAGAACAAATAGAAAAAAATCATGAGAATAAAAAAATAAAAAAATCTAAAATATTGTTTTTTCATATTTTATCAAATCTATGGCAACAAAAAAACATAAATCTTATAATTTTTTTTTCTTGTCACCAAATTCAAACTTAGATAAATTAACAGAAATCAAAGGAAATGATAAAGTCACAACAGGAATTTATATAAGAAAACTAAAGATTTTATAAATCAATTTGAAAATTAAAAATAACAAGATATAACAAATAAAATAATAGTAATTTAATGAAAATACATTATATAAATTTAGTTGGTGAAAAATTAGTAAAAAGATGATAAATTAGTAAAAATATAAATGTAGACATTAAGAATAAATAGAAAAAAATCCTAAGACACACAAAATAGAAAAATCCATTTATAATATATTATTTTCATATTTTATCATACCCAAACCACAAAAGAAAATCTCACATGTATGTTTTCATCCTTTGTGGCCACAAGCCAAAGTTTAGAGAAATAAAAATAAAAATGATGGCAAAGTACAACTAATGTCTAATACAAATCAAGCATTTTTTTAATAAAAAGTAACAAGATCTAACAAATTAAATAAGGAAAATAATATGCAATGACTAAGGCATTGGCAAACATTCATAAAGAGAAAAATGACATTGTAATACTATTTCACGCACTTTGAAAAAAACACTCAAAAGAATGTAGACACTATTTCACAAGTATCACTATTTTTTTGAATAAGCGTCTTTAATGTTATGGAATCAACATTGATTCTAGCAAAGCCCGCACACAACTATTATATCTGTCAACCTCCATTTCATTGACGATTTATCCACTAAAATAATTGCACAAATACAAGATGTCTCTCGAGTGGCAACTTGAAAGCTAATTACATTCGTGGCATAGAAGAATATTTTCAAAACAACACTGATATATGAATACAACATCTCAACAACAAAATGTTTGCATGAAAATAGCATTTTCTATACGGCATAATGATATTATAAAAGGGAGAGTTTGAGATCGGTAAGTATACTTGGATACGTTTGAATAAAACTAAGCAAAACATAAGTGGACCAATGATTGAAATGTATCAAGAATGCGCTTCATAAGGTTAGAGTAACTAGATTACAATGTTAGTTAACAACTTATAGACTAAAAAGCAACATTTACATGACGACGTAACAATAATAGTAAACTTAGCAACATGGAAAACAATTATAGCATCTGCTATTAATATAAATAGATGAAAAGTTATTTTCAGAATTTGAGAAATAGATGTAAGATTACTATGTTCAATTACTTATGGAAAGTTTTTTTTAAATAAATGATTTCAAATTTAAATAATATCATTATATGATTGCAACAATAGAAATTCAAATAAATAGTTGCAAATTCCGGATAGATGATGTAATACACATCAAACCGACAAAAAACATATAAGGGTAGACGTAACATTGAATGACAAAAAAGAAATAAAATAGTTACAACGTCTAAAAAAAATGTCACCAAATATAACATTCTGACATGATGTAATTTAGTCAATTGTAGCGACTTGGACTAGCTATATTTCCAGATTCTATCTATAAAAATATCATGAGAATAGTGATTTAAAAAATAAATAATCAACTTTTTAAATTTAATAATAAATATCATTTGAAACTTTTTTAAAAATAAAATCCCACGCGAAGCGCGGGTTAACCCCTAGTATATATATATAATGACAATTCTTTTAAATAAATTTTCTAAACAGTTTTTTGTTAACAAAATAACCCTAAAATACTGAAAATACATGTTATTAAATAGAAAAAATAAATATAAAAAGTAACTGAAAATATATTTTATTAAATAGTATAAATATACATTTAAATATTTAAAGTTAATTAATTTAGACTTAAAGTTTAGATTTATGAGGTATGGTTTTGGGGATAGTTTAAAAAATTTTCAGCATCTCAACTCGGCTTTGAACTCAAAACACTGTTGGAACTCGTTTTTGACAAAGTGGTGTGGACCATTTTTTTGAAAGATTTTTTGACGGAAACGTCTGTCGCAAAGACCAAATTTTGGGTACAATGTAATCGTCACCATGAACACTATGAGATAGTGTATTTGTTGGTCAAAATCGAAATTATTTTGAATGAAAAATGGAGGTCCAAAGTGAATAATATTAAAAACTTTTAAACTATACATTTGGCTAAAAATAAAAAATTAGCAAATGTTTCACTTTGGATATATGGACTTGAATTAGATTTGAAGTAAGTTTATTAGACAATGTGTCTATTAACTTATTTTATAAATCTTATTCTTAATATTATTTTTATATTTGTTAAATATAAAAATATAAAGTCCCTAGAAAATATTTTGTTGCATTTGAGTTGGTCAACTGAACAAAAACAGCTTTAAAAAATAAGGTAGTCATTGATTGGTCAAAGGAGTAACTCACCATAATGATAATCAATACGTTAATGAATACTCCATATGCCATGGTGTACGTTTCAGACTTTGCAAGCTATAAAATAACACTAGTGTTCTCATTTTCTAAACGCAGCAAAAACCAAGCAATTCCTTACATTATTATTTTCTTCTTTTCTTTATATTTCTTTTGAATCTAAGAATATACACAAAACGAGTTTCATCAGGCTTCTGATAGAGTGATATAAATAAGAAGATTTTTTACAGTTGTATCTTGGAATTCATTACATTATAGAACTGTTGCCCTATAGAACGTATTTTAAGTTAAGAAAAGATGATATCTCGACTCTGCGATTATATCATCATTTCTTACACTTTGATATAATTTTATCATTTTAATTCTTTACAATACTCAATTCTCCATAGTTTATATATTAATGCTCTATCAAACACAAGATAATCTGTGTGATAAATATATGTACATCTAGTATTTTCCAATTCTAGTATTTTCCAATTCTAGTATTATGTTAAACTTTGTCGATCTCGTGTACATTTTCTCTTGGAATGTAAGTGATATTTGTAACTTAATCTTATGTGAAAGAAATATAGTATAAGGTACATTGTAATGTGTGTGTCTTGTTTGATAAAATTTTAGAAAGTTGAAAATTCAGTGAAATATATTATTAACAATAGAATAAAGTGCATTGTTATATTGTATGTGTTTGTTTGCATTATAGTTTCTGCTAGTTAATAACCCACACGATGTGCGGAATGAGATATTTTATAAAGTGTTTATTAAATAAATATTTTTTTCTTTAAAATAACAATACAAGATATTTAAATATACTTTAATGATATCATTAATTGTAAATTCAATTCAGTTTAAGTATGATATTGTTTTTAAAATTTTGAAACTGAAATAATTCTAGATTTATAAAATGTTATATAATTTAATTATATATATACATAATTTGAATCTAGATTAGTTAACCTTATGATTATAAGTATCTATTTATCTCTTTAAAACTAAGAGTAAATATGGTTAAAATAAACATGAAAAGTGGTATTAGAAATTTGGTAGCATAAAACAAAAATTAAAATTCTATTATATTTTTTTACTAAATTTATAATTATAGTCTATATTATTATATTAAATAGAAGTAATGTATGAATTAAAGGAATTATATTAATTTTTCTAAATTAACATTTTCTTAAAATTAACTTTCATTTAAATAAATAAATAAATAGGACCCTCTCTATTAAAAGAGAAGTATATTTGTTTTATAAATTGTAACTATAAATTTAATGTCTTTTAACTATAAAAATATTTTGAAAAATATTAAAAAATCTTACCAAAGTTTTCAGGTTTCTTAATAAATAATCCATATAATTTTCCAAGCTCAAAAATAGTTGTGTAATTTTCCAAAATTCTCTTGATCAAATATACAATTTTAAAATAATATTTCCAACTCAAATGATAATATTCCAAATTTCAATAATATCATGAAGGAAAAAGTAACAAATAGTACATATCTGACCAAAAACTTGCCGTGGTGGGCAAGACTATTCTCCGCACTAATGGAAAGGTTTTAAGAACATAATCAATTCTCTCAGACCTGTCTCGTTTGTTTTTTTAAGAACATTCATGTCTTTGTATCTTAGCCGGCTCTTGAGGCTCGGCCTTGTGAAACCTGCGCTGGTGAGAAGATTCTCTGTTTCTCGTCTTATCTCTAAAGGCTTCTCAACTTCCTTGCGGCAAACCCCTCCTTGTTCCGTCATCGGCGCTAGACCTTGTGGACACGATCACGGAGGACTCATAGTTGCCTTTGCAAATCAACATGCCTGGACTGAACTGGACAAGATGGTTCATCTGGAGTTGGTGTATAACATTTATAATAATGGAAAAACGCTAACGATTGGGGCATCTCATGGGTGGGTAGCTACTCTCAAGGAAGATGGAGTCCTGCGTCTCCAAGACGATCTCAATCCTGTTGCATCTGAGACATATCGGAAACGTATCCTTCTGCCTCCTCTTGTGACTCTACCTCATTGTCAAACCCAAATCATCACTAACGTTTCAATGTCATCATCTTCTCCAGAGGATGATGAGGACTGTGTCGTGGCTGTCAAGTTCTTGGGACCTCAGCTCAGCTTTTGCAAACCTGCTGGTAAGAGTAAACCGGAGTGGACCAACATCAAGATCAAGAACCCCTGCTTCTACTCCTCCCGTGTCATGTTTTCCAAGAAAGACAACATGTTTCGTATTCCCGGTTCTGGAGGCCACCTCATCGGGTCATGGGACCCCTGCAACCCCAACGATGTCCCCAAGCTTCAGAGCGTGCGGTTCACAAACATTCGCAAGCTGACCAACGCTGAACAGAATCTAATGGATTCGTGCAGCAAGAGCGTGCATTTGGTGGAGTCACGACCCACTGGTGAGACATTCTTGGTCAAGCAATACAAGAAAACAGCCAAGAACGAGGAAGGTGTTGACATAATGAAAACAGAATTTTTAATGGTGTTCAAGCTAGACGATGAAGGAAACGCAGTTCACACACAAGACATGGGAGATCTTGTCATTTTCCTCTCAATGTCTGAACCTTTCTGTGTCCCTTCTACTTCCTTTCCTGGCATGTACACTAACAACGTTTACATCTTGGATTTTGATGAACACGGATATGTAGATGTGGCTCGCACCCCCTTCCACATCACTAGTGCAAAAGGTCCTTTGTATTCCCCTTATCATATTCCACCACAAGATATCGGCAACTAGGTTTCGCAACTGTCTTGTTTATGTTCTCTGTGAGATGTTAAATGTATTCTCTTTGGAGAAATTTTGATCTTAAGACGAAGAATGCTAAGTTTTTTTGTATGATGTTTTCTTCTGTTTGCTTACAAGGTTTGAGTCCCAAGAACCTGCCAGATGAAATCATAACAATACTTCCTGACTTGAATAGGTTACTCAGCTGTAAAAAAAAGGATTAGGCTACTCAATATCAAAACCTGTTTCTCCTCTGCTACATAGCATTTTTTTTTTTTCAAAAGCATTTTGGATATTCGCAATTTAACTCCGAATATTCTTGTATTTGCTTATAAATCTTTTTGATTTTGTTCCAAATTTCCAACTATGTACTTTAGCCCCTAACAACAATTATCTTATCAGCAAAATTCATATCCACACTTTCTCTGTCCATAAAAAGATAATAAATTAATTTTTTTTTTTAAATATCAATATATATATATATATATCAAAATAAAAAGAATATATATATATATATATTTATATATATTAGGTATGTTTTTACATATTAAAATAATAATAGTAAGATGATTGAAAATATGAAAACTTTGACCGTGAAAACATATCCACAAATTTTAGTCCATAAATTCGCATCCACAAAAATTTGTAAAATTTACCACTTTGTCCACCATATCTCTTGTCTCTTGCTATGATGACATACGAAAATAAGTGAGTTTGTTCATGTTGTTTTGGTAGGATTGATGTAGATTGTAATTTCTAATGTTTGAATATTCAAACGAATATATCTTCACGAACTTATTACTAAAACAAAAAAACTTTGATAGATCTCTAATTTGAGTTTGTACACAATTCTCCTATCCACATTTTCGTACACAACAAAATTCATATCCACTTTCCATTTACATCGTCCACAGAATAATTTCTAACCATTCTTCTATTGTCCACAAGTCGTCCGTCCACATTCACCTTATTTACATTACTCAATAACCACACTTTCTCTATCTACACAATATTTATGTATAAATGTTAATATATATATATATATATATCAATATGGATGTCAAAACGTAGATAATACAAAACAATAATTAATAGTAATGAATTTATTTGCTTTAATTTTTTTTAAAGAAAAATATAGACCTAAAGATGTTATAGGGATGATATAAGTAATATTAATAAAAAATAAAAATGTACAACATCTGTTCTATCTCATCCGTTCTTTTTTCGTTTAGTTATAAATGAACAGCTACACTCTACAAGGCAAGCATATCTCAGCCATTAGATCCTATTCCCAAAAATAATCCAACTTCTCCGAACCATTCACTATTACCCATAAATCTACTTTTTAGTTTAAACTTCAACCAGTCACAAAACCTAGTTACTTTACATTTGATTTCTTAAAAGAAACATACTTCTTCTTAGGGAAAACGGCCGATTAGTACCTCAACTAGTATCATATTGCCTAATAAGTACCCAAACTATTTTACTGTGCATATTTGTACATGATCTAGTAAAAAATTTGAAATTGGTACCTGAACTCATAAAAAACGGTTTTTACGCACCTACGACCGACAGCGTGTCAGTAACATATTGATGTGGACCGGTTCATGGTTGAATCATGGAAAAACGGCCGATTAGTACCTCAACTAGTGTCATATTGCCTAATCAGTACCCAAACTATTTTACTGTGCATATTTGTACCTAACCTAGTAAAAATTTGAAATCAATACCTAAACTCATAAAAATGGCTTTTATGTACTTGCGACCGACAATGTGTCAATAACATGCTGAGGTGGACCGGTTCATGGTTGAATCATCTTATGCTAAGATAAACGACGTCGTTTTGAGCCAGAAAAAAAATACGCGCGAATCGAACCCGGGTTCAACACATAAAAAATGCAAGCATTAACCGCTCATAAAAACGACTTTTACGTACTTGCGATCGACATCGTTTCAGTAACATGCTGAGGTGGACCAGTTCATGGTTGAATCATCTTATGCTAACCTAAACGACGTCGTTTTGAATCAGGAAAAAAAAACACTTAGCGCGGATCGAACCTAGGTTCAACACAGAAATGCAAGCATTAATCGCTTATGCTAGTGGAGAACTTAGACTTGGGCATTCGGGTCCTCGGGTTGGGTTTGGATCGGCTCTTTTCGGGTTCGGATCCTTCAGGTCTTAGATATCTAGACCAAACAAAATAATTAGAATTTATCGGTTCGGGTTCGGGTCTTAGATAATTAAACTCAATAAGGTAATTAATTTTTTCGGTTCAGATTCGGTTTGGATCCGGGTCGAGTTCAAACCCGAAACTTTTTAAAAATATCTTTAATACCAAAATTATATTAAAACACTCATTTATATTTAATATATACTAAAAGTTTTGGGTATTTTGGGTATCCTATCGGATCTCAGGTTTGGGCCGGGTCGGGTCCAAGATCCGCGGGTCGTCCATATATGGGTGTTTTTAAAATTAAATAATAAATTAAATATATCTTTTTAAAATTAAATATATCTTTTTAAAATATGAAAATATTTAATATTTAATTATAAAATAAAATTTTATTTGAAATTTTGAGATTTTTTTTGTTGTTTGATATTTGTTGGTGTTAATGTAAAAAGAGGAACATGATCACTAATTTAAAAGTTAATATGACAATATGAGCCTAGTTGAGGTACTAATTTCAAATTTTTATTAGATCAGATATAAATATGCACAGTAAAATAATTTGGGTACTGATTAGGGAATATGACCCTAGTTGAGGTACTAATCGGCCATTTATCCTATATAAATATTACCGGTTACCTGACACGCTGTCGGTCGTAGGTACGTAAAAGTCGTTTTTATAAGTTTAGGTACCGATTTCAAATTTTTATTAGATCAGGTATAAATATGCACAGTGAAATAATTTGGGTACTGATAAGGCAATATGACCTTAGTTGAGGTACTAATAGGCCATTTACCCCTTCTTCTTACACAAAGAAAAGTTATTTTCGTCTAAAATAAAACAGCTGTCCACACAAAGTGTGTCAACTAGACAATGTGTCTTCCAGCGTAAACATAAGATAGAATGTGTCTTTTTACGTAACTCTCTCCACACAAATACACAATAAAGGTTTTGAATTAGTTCACTTGGTAGAGTGGTATATAGTATACACACAATTCATTTTATTGAATTAAGGTGGCATTTTATAATATAAATGTAATCCATAAACAAATAGGCCATGAAATGATTAAGTCTATAAAAGGACACATCGTAGCCCTCTAAAAATCATAATCTCTCTCTCTCTCTCCCTCCCTCCCTCTCTCTCTAGCTGTGTGATTTTATTCCTAGCTCTTCTTTGTTTTGTCAATGCATGAAAGAATTTTGTGTTTCTGTCTCCTTCTCTTAGCCAAAAGTTTTGACACTTTTGCTTCCAGAATATCTCTTCAGCCTTAAGAGAATCTGAGAGTTCCTTTAATGCTTCATATATTTCATCGGTTGTTGCATCATCATTCGAGTACAGGTTTTTCACCTTCTCTTTAGGTTCCTCCATCGATTTTTCTGAGTTCGGGTTTTGTTGTCTTCTCCACTGGCTCAATGCCTTACGGCAACTCGAAATATGATCTATTATACTAGCGTCATAGGGTAATTTTGAAGATTTTCATCCCTCAAGAATCACTTGCCTTAGTTCCTCATGTTCAAGCCATCTCTTATCAAAATTTTTTTTTATTTCCTTATTGGCTTTGTGAGGCTGTCTGCTAATATCGGACGAGGATCCGATCCCCGTAATCTCATATACTGAACAGTGGAGTGAGAAAACTTTTCATGCGAGTCTTCATTTCCAATAGTTTTGTCTAGTTTGCAACTAACTGTTATTCTTTCTGCTCTCTTCCTAACCCATGATAACATATTTCCACTGAAAAGGAAATTCCAACTTCCCGCAGTCGCTTAGCATTTGCTCAAATGCTAGGAAGGAGCTATCCGATCGTTGGCTAACACCCTCCTTTTACTAATGTCCTGTAATTTCATTAAAATCTCCTATCATGAACCACGGTCCAATTCTTGTTGTTGAAAAACGCGTAAGATGTTCCCAAACTTGATCTCGTCGTTCTAAGATAGGATCCCCACAAAAAAACGTCATAAAGATTTATATTCCATCAATGATTCATCAATGTCAATCATTATGTTATTTGAAAATAAAACATTAACTTGAAATTCATCCATAAAAATAAAGCTAAACCTCCGCAAAGGCCAACTGGCCCGACGATAAACAAATGATCTAATCCTAAGTCGGCCTGAATGTTTTGCAGCAGCGGCATTTTATTCTTCGCTCAGAGAGGAACACAAGTCATGGGCGATGATTCTGACACATCTCCTTAAGGCGTCGAACTGTGAGGTCGTTCACAATCCCTCGACAGTTCCAACTAATTTTCTTCAATGATGATATTCTTGGACCCTTCCGAACCATTGTGCATGCGATAATTGTCTTTCAAAGCCTTTGAGTACTTGTACGGTGAATCCCATAACGCTCCTTTTCTCTATAGGGTGCAATACGTCTTCTTCGAGCTCCTCGATGAGAGAACTCCTTCTTCTTCTGATGAGCATCCAAAGGGACACCAATCTTTCTCTTGAACTTAAAAGAAGATGCTCCCTCTTCAATACTATCGTCTTTACTCAATTCTCTTGCTTTTGTTCCATTCTTCTTCCCACTTTCCAATTCCATTAGTTCTTCCCCAAGTAAATCCTCATCCAAATCCTCATAGTCCATTGGCGCAACCATTCGCTCGTCATGTTTACTGCTCGACTAATTAAACTCCATGTTGTTTTAGGCCCCAATCATTTGGCCATCAGTAAGTAGAACTTTCTCTGTATGAGAGAAAGTCAAAGATCGAGCTGCTCCTTTATCTTTTTTCGTAACATTTGCATCTCGATGGGTAACTAAATGTGATGGAGTGACAATCTGACTAACCAGCCTCTTTCTCCCCAAATGGCTATCCATTACATCCTTTTGTTGATGTAGATGAGATTGTTCATCACTGCTAGAGATATGAGGTTGTGTTCCTTGAGCATAAGACTCATGGGAAGCTGTCGAAGTATCCACTCTCCTTTCCTTCTTTTCCTTGTCTTTCCACCCTGATTGTTTATTCCTTGAATACGGGTCATAGCGTGATCCATAGCGAGAAGGGTTTTTGTTGGATTGTTGTCCCTTTTACTCAATTTTCAGTATCTTATCAGAGTAAGGATCCCTTTGATCATACTCAAACTTTTCTGCACGTCTGAACCCCTCAGTAGTAGGACGATTGACTGTAATCTTCATGTAGACTCTTTGATCCCTCTATGTGATCTCATCTTGTTTCTTGTCTCTCAGCAAAGACTGTCAAGATGAGTCTGAGACCGGCATTTTCACACGAGAGGAAACTCCTGACCTGCTTCCATGATTCCCATCCCAGGATATTTCATGGGGCAAAATGATTCTTCATGAGTCATCATCCCACAAAAGGAACAATGCTTGAAGAGTTTTTCATACTTGATCTGGATAGACACCTCATCTCCCTCTGGATAAATAATCTTCCTGTTAAACTTTAGTGGTTTCCTTGAATCCACATCTATTAACATCCTTCCCGTCGATAGGTCTACCGTATCAATTCGTTCTAATCTGCTTCCAATGTTCCTCAGATTACCTATTGTCCAAAGGTGTAGCGGGATGCTTGTTATCTTCACCCAGAACGGGATAATCCATGGGTAATCATCATGTACCACTGGTTCCCATCAAACCAGCACGAACATACAGAAATTGTAGTGGAAAGGTCCTTGTCATAAGACCGATTTCAGGTCTTCTTCAGTGGCAAATTTAAAAAGAAACTTCTCATTCCCCAAATCATTTGCATTTACTTTATCTTGCATCTCCCATTGAGAAATCATGGTATTAATGAGCTTCTCCACTTTTTTGTTTCTTGGGGTTTAGTATCTTCTCGATCAGAGAGCGATGATAATCCTTACTAATATGAGAATTGCCTTGATCAGTTAGTTGTATTGGTTTGTCTTCATCATCGATAATAATTCTTTTTCCCCTCGTGTATGCCATAAGATCAAACTGAAAATTAACCATCGTGATGGATAGTAATAGTCAATTCCTTATGAGAATGACACTGAACTTGTTATATAAGTCGATAGAATCAATCTCCAAAACCACACACGCTTCCAAGATCACAACCACACACGACTCCACACTTCCAAAAAATTCCAAGATCACACACACGCCTCCACACGTATGTTCCAATTCGAAACGTACACCAGCCTCCTCGTCCAAGTCCAAACGTCCGACCACTTCACCATGCAAAGACCAAACCCTCCATGCTAAGATCAAGTCTGCTACGCCGATGCAGCGCCACTCTCTACCCGCGCCATCCAACCAGACACCGTGAAACCAATGAGATTAACGATAGATGGTACCGGACAAGAGATCAAGCCGTATGATAAGTGATGACTATAAGTGGTGGTAGCCGGCCAATGAAGAGGTCAAGCCGTATGTGTCTCTGCCCCCGCCCACAACGATAAGTGAGGATAGCGGACACCGCAAGCCGTCATACTCACCGCCAAGCCGTCGAGGAGGATATCAAGAACTGATCACCGTATACGATGGATGCTCAAGGCTGATCACCAGACACCGCAAGAGCTGATCACCGTCGAAGGGGATACCCGTTGCACTCACCGCCAAGCCATCGTTGTATTCGTCGAAAGCTCCGCTCCCCGATCTCCGATCTCCAACCGCCGTCGTCTTCTGCGTCGAAAGCTCCACACCCCGATCTCTGATCTCCATTCGCCTTAGAGCGACTAGGGTTAACAGAGAGGTGATTATTAAGCCGGACGTTATGACTCACTTGATATAACGCGGACGTAATATGTAATATTCGGCATTATTATATTTATGTAAGTAGAAAAAATGTTGTGATTCAGTAAATATTGTGATTTAACGGTAAAATTACATGTATTTTGATTATAGTTTTATAGTTTCCAAATTGTGAAAATAAAGCCATACACACAATTAAGGTTTTATATTAAGGTGACAATGAAGATGAATTTTTGTCCCTTTTTTCTTTTGTAAAATTTATAGCTCAAATCTTAAATCAGCATCATGAAAATTTGCATGTATTAGAATTTGAGTTGGTATTTTTTTTTATCTTTTCTATTTAGCTGTCCATGTCTAGTAATTGGGTTTTTAACAAGTTTGCATACATAATCACAGTTACGTCGTTCAACATTTATCTCTTCGTTAATTAATAAAATATTATCGCAGTTAGATACAAATATATAATGTTTGTCAAATTTTTATAAATTTTCCTATTTTCATTTTGTTTATTTAAATATTTTTTTTTATAATTTTAAATAGTATTTATATTTTTAATAAAAAGTTATACATACATATGAGAGCTTTTTATTATGATATATACATATGTTCAAGTATTGTGCATTGATTTTAATTTAATTATTTTATTTTTCTTTAGTTTTCTAAGTTATTATTATTGATATTCATAGTATTTATTTTGATAATTGATAATAACACATATTCTTACAACAAACTTACTACATAAATCAATTGTTTTTACCATATAAGTTATGTCTATTGGTTATGCTGTAGATTACGTCGAATTAAAATATTTATTGTAGTTCACCAATCGAAGTATAATAGATATCATCAACATGAGAAATAATATAGAGTTTTTACAATCAGTGTCATTTTTTGAGTTTTAATAACACTAGATCTTTTCACCGCGCTACGCGCGGTTAATGGTTCTAAAATTTATTAATTTATAACTTTTGCTATTATGTGAATTGTTTTGTTTAAGTTTGTATAGAACATTTTTATTTGTTAAATCATTTCATTTTTTTCATTTTATTATTTCTAGTAAATTCGGAGTATGGTTTGTTAATTTTTTTTAACTCCAACATATCTTTTGATATTATATAGACAAATGTACATTATAGGTCTACAATTCATGAAGCTAAAAATCACTATAATGATTAACACAATAAAAATGAGAAATTAGTTTGATGTTATTTTCTTGTTCTAAGTTGTTAATATTTGTTGACTTTATATGTGGTATGATGTATATTTTTTTGTATTTTAATTTTTTGTTAATTGTTATTACTTCAATCAGTTATAATGGAATTGTTAAAACAAAATCTTGTTTATATTTGTATGGTGAGTACAAATTTTCGTACATTGTTTCGATTAGTTTTATGGTATATTTTCTATAGTTAGTTAATGTGATTTTTTTATCTTTATATATTCTAAGATCAATGTTTCTTACCAACGTAATTTTTTCCGCTTTGATGTTCAATAATTTTATGAAACATCTATTTTCATCTTATATAGTTAGTCGTAGAGATGTGGACCTAGGATAAAAAAAGTTCATTAAACCTTCATTTTCGGTTTGTTCGTTGTACAACATTGATTTTAATACGTATTATATTTATAAGAAATATATTTTTAAGACATCTTCCTGTTCAGCCAGTTAGAAATATTTGCATGTTTTCCAAAAATTTGTCTAAGTTTCAATTTGTTATATGGAAGTTTTATTTTTAATAATTTAATTAAAATATTTATGTTAATTTTATAGAATTCGCTTAGATATGAAGTTGATTTTTTGATGTTATATTGATTTTAACATTACATTGACAAATATTTTTGAGGAAGTTTAATATTTTCAAAAAAAAATTGTTAAATAAATTGTTGTGTTTAGTTTCCAAAGATAAGTCTAAATATCTTTTTTTTTATGAATGCCTAATTAATTAATTATTTTTTAGGAAATTAAAAAAAAATTAAGATTTTGGATGTACGTAAGCAACACTTCTATGTTTTTTATCAACTTAGAGAAATTGAAGAGTAACTATCATATTGTGTGATTTTAGCAGTAGAACTACAATTTCGAAAACATGTGTATAAGCCTAAACATTTTTTGCTTGTGAAAACTATCGAAGTTTGTAAAAGCAGTAGTGTGAAGCAAAGAGGAAAAATAAAGAAAACCTAACCCCATTGACATTGACCACGATGAGTTTTTGTTTTGACCATAAGTCTATAAGACTATACATACTCTAATGAAAAACATCTAACCTTGTTAAGATATGCAACCTCTAATTGTTGGGTAACAATTTCTGACCTTTGAGCACACACCGATCATCTCTATTCCAGTATATGGGAAACGATGCCTCCTCACCAAATTCACCAACAATAGTCCAGTTCCTTGGTCAGAAACATAGATAATCAATTGGATATAAGGACTCTATAGGTTCAACATGTTAAAATTTCAATGAAAATTCTAAAACATTGCAGAGAATGATGGTACCTCATATAGCCCTCTCTTAACAGGTACACCAACTCTCTCCTCCTCAACTTCATATAGAGTAGAAGACACATAAGCTTTTGAAGGAGTGTTGACTGCTTATTCTATTTATTTTTAGCAACAACTTGTGGTATATAGCCTTCGCTGCATTCTGCATACTTGTTAGATAATGTTGCTGGCCATGAGACATATCTACCACCTGTCGTATTCAGTCATGGCAGTGTGTGTCTCCTGACCAACCTTAGCCAGCCTGTAAATCTTCTTGTTCAGCTCAGTACGGTGATGGTAACCGTTCTGTCCAGCTCTGGCTACGGTGTAGGAGACTCTAGCTGGATGCCACGCACCAATACAAGAACCTTACGTGGAAGCCTTGTCACACCCCAACGGGTAACAACAATTTCGTAACCTTCACCCTTGGTCACACCAATCACATCAATCATCTCATCCTCTTGAAAGACAACATCGATTGGGATTTGCTTCTCAAAGAAACTGTAGGCAAAGTCGACCTTGTCAGCAATGGTACCACCGTTGATCTGGATCTCCATCATGTGTGCTTTCTTCTGTTTCAATCCTTTCATCTTCCTGATCTGCAAAGAGACAAAGCAAACATTGTAAGCACTAACAAACTGTAAAATAAGTTTGCATTTGGATAAGAGAAAAGGTGTTGTTACCTGAGTGTGGGCGAGAACACGGATGACAGTTCCGTAATTCTTCATCTTCTTAAGCTGAGACTGAATTCTCTTCTTGCCTTCCTCAGTTTCGTACTGCTTGGCATACCTGGTGAAAGTCTTCTTTTTAGACTTGGCCCATTTCTTGTCGAACCTTCTCATGACCTCTTCACTCAATTGATGTGCCCAGACAGTGTTCAAAGACTTCAGGCCACGGGGAGTCTTGACGTAGGCAAAAACTCCAACAATAACCATAGCAGGTGTCTCAATGATGGTCACAGCCTCACAAGTCTCCTTCTTGTGAAGCTCTACACAAGAGAAGATGATCATTAGATTTATCAATCTTGAGATGAAAATGAATAAAAATGAAAATAAAAGCACTTACTGCCTTGTATCCCATGAAGGCTGTGAACTTGCAAGGCTTTGTTTGGTCATCCTTAAGGAAGGCATTCATTGTTGTTCAAATTTAACATTTGTGTTAATTAAAAGAAAAGAGACACAACTTTATCGTATGTCTAAAAATCAGAGCAAAGATTATATTCATAACATACCCAAGTAAGTATTCCAATATCACTAAGGGCTTGAACAGCATCTAATGTGAATACAAACTCAATAACTTTAGATAGCAGAACATATTTTATGAGCGAAGTAAGCATTTCAATAACACTGAATCAAAATCTCCATAAATCTCAATGGTAACACTTAACCCCATTAGCAATGGTCAATTTTGAAGACACCTATAGTAGGTATCTCAACAACAATAAATCTAAATTTGAGAGAAAAAAACACTAATTTAACATAGTTGTGTTCCACTCTATAGATGCATTTCGGTAACACTGTTCAAAGACACTGAAAGCTAACTCATTGATTTCCCAAGCATCGTTAGCAGAATATTCACCTGACACCGATAAGAAAACGGTAAGAATGAATCAAGCTTTATCGAGAAGTTAAATTGATAAGTGGACATATAAAATAACGTACCGATTGTATCTCGCCGGAGAATAATGAGGTAGCACAACTGCAGCAAAAAAAGGTACGACATTTAGTAGTAATTTAACATTTTGAATCTGTTAGTTATCAAAAGAACCTTTTTAACCTTCCAAGAGCTTTATCAAGATCAGCACAGAGAGATCGTATGTATGTACCCTTGGAGCATACAACCCAGAAAATAAGATTTTGTCTGCAAAAGAGAAAAAAAAAGATCCTTAATGCGACCTATAATATTGCTTGTGCACTGTACATAAAAGAATATGAACCTGTCATCTAAACTGCGTCCTATGTCAAACTCGAAAATGGAGACTCGTTTGGGAAAAAGCTCTATGGTTTCTCCTCTTCTTGTCTTGTCGTACATTTTCTCACCTCTAACCTAAACAGAAATAACAATTTAGAAAGCCAGAAAACAATGTAACCCATGATAAGGCATAGTTTTAAACTTATACAGTTTAGCAATGCTCACTTATAGCTGAGAACATTGGAGGAACTTGCCATATCTCACCAAGAAATGATGTCAAAGCTTTCTTAATGTCACTGTCTTTAATATGCATTTTGGAAGATGAAAAGCGAAGAAGGAATTGGATTATTATAGATAATCATACCTTGCTCCAGCTTCTATTGTTCTTGGTAGTGTTGAGCATACCTAAGTTCATTTTCATACAAAAAAGACACATTGACATAAGAACATTTGGAGCAAGAACAATGATCAAGAGCGAGTGTATGCACATAACACAAGCAAAGTCAATTTACTGAAGAAGACGTTATCTCAATTTAGACAAATAGATAATAACCAAAGACAAAAGTAAATAAACGCAATCAGCTTTGATCCAATCTCGAAATTTCATGTAATACTTTGGTTCATCACATTCACATAGACTCATATCAACACTTGTATGCTCTTGTCAAGCTCGCGATCGTCATGAATCAATTACCCTAAAACTATTTGTGTTGTCTTGTCTGATAAAAACCACAACCTAATAGAATCTACTATATACATGACCTAACAATCAGATTGAAGAGCATCACAATCATCAAATACCAATCGATCCATCGATTGATTAATCAATTGATAGGAAGATAATGAAAGGAGCGTTACGAGTAGGTTCCGATGACGGGAGCGAGGAGAAGAATAATGCTGATCCAATTCTCCGAGACCTTGTGGTGGATAAACGACCAACCGATCCGCTATATGGGCCACCAAGACCAAACAAAAATTATGTTTTCAAGCCCGATCGAAATATTGTGTGAGACCCATGACAGAGTCGCAAAAAGAGAGATTTTTATTGGTTGAATTAATCTGTTGACGTGGATAACTTAATATACTCTCATATCCCTCTTTGTGTTATAGTATATTCAAAGTACATTTAAGCTACCGAGGTAGTTTCTAAGATTGTAAAGTTTAAAAGGTCTCCAACTAATTTTTTTTCTTACAAATTAAACCATTTCTTGCTTTTCGTCACGTGTGTTGAATGTTAATTCAAAAAGAATATATCATACTTTATTAGTTTATTACATTTAAACAAAACCACACAAATAATAAATTAGTTTTCGTGGATTAAACAAGCTAAAAACTTCTTCTTTATTTTTCTTTTTTGGTTATAAAAAGATGAACAACAAAAACACAAAATATGCAGAAATAACTTAAAACAAAAAAACAATTTTTATGGAGTTTTAGATTTATGAATGGAAAAATAAATGCAAGCAAGTATGAAATGCAATGATAGATGTCACTTAAGTTAGGAGCTTAAGCTATGATAGCAAATGATACATGCTGGAAATCAAGGTTGGCAAGATGGATGACGAAAGCTTGAATGGAATGACCAAATATATGATCGTGTGGGCCATACGGATGGAATGGAAGTTGTTAACCTGAAACAAATGCAAAGTGGATGAGATGCGGTTTATGATGATATGAACTAAACAATGAAAACTTACAAAGGAAAAGGATAGATATGGCGGAATCAAGCTGATGGATGTGTATTACTCACAGCTTGATCAAAAGATGATTGAAGTGGATCGAGATGGTACTTTGCTTGCTAGTTGTGTTTCTCTCAAGTTGGCCAATGGATGGGATGGACGAGATGGATTGATAGACACCACAAATCTCTGTGAAAGGAGACTTTGATAAGCCTAGTTGCTCAAGAGCTACTTCTCACCACACTCTCAAGATTTCGACAACATTTTTTGTTAAAACTAGAAAAACTGAATATTCATTCATAAAATTCAAAGTATGGTTCTTTACAAGGTGGACTACTCGAGCTTATAAAGGATCTCTTAGGGGACTGTAGAAAAGATCAAACGGTCATAAACAATACAAAGAAATAAAATAACTTGAAATAAAGTTTAGTGTTCAATAGAGATGATCTTGGGGGAATATGGACGTTGGAATGAGATTTGCTTGGCCATAAATGGGGAACTTGATTCCCTTTTAATCTGGACGGTTTGAGAGGATATGATAGCTTCGTGGAAACTTCCTGATGGATTGGAGGGTGCTGAACTCGTGCAAGAACTGAAAGAGTAGTTGTTGGAAGTTTAATTGCCAAGGCTCCAAATTAGGCAAGTTGAGGTTAATGAGGATTTTCCTAATCCTCTGGGTGATGGTGCATGGTAGGAAGCCCATGAAACTTTCGGGATGGTATAGAGTATCTCCTCACTTCCACAAATAGGTTTGGGTCGGACCAAATTGAATTGGTTGAAGATTTTCTCCAATTGATGTCGATTTAGCCTATTTAAATAAACCAAGTAGATCTTCTGGTTGGATTCGATTTTGGGCTTGGATCTTCTTGATCTGGACTCCTAAAAGGCCATACTTAACATAACAAATGGATTTGTTCATGCCCCCTTCACGGTTATACTTGTATGGACCAAAATATGGGTGATCTGGCCCATTGGATGTTGAGTAGATGATCTGACTGGTAAAATCCATAACCTTTTCTGGTGATTCTAAGACTCAGTGCTTCCTTTATGATAATAGGATCCGTGAAACCTTGGTTTCACATCAAAATCCTTTTTGGTTCTTAAGATATTATCCTTTTATTGAACTGATGTCGTTGGAACCTCTAAGTTGGTCGGTATGAACAGTTTGGTGAGACTCTGGTCGAGCTGTTGGTTTGATGGCCGCATCAGTATGTGAAAGGATAGAACCTGGTTTGAATAATCAAAACAAGAACGATGTGGCAATAGCTCTTTTGTTTCAATTTGTTCCCGAAAACTTGATTCTCCAGGTGGAAGAACAAGCCGCTTCTAAAAACATCTGGAACGCCATCAAGTCACGAAACCTTGGAGTTGTTCGTGTAAGGAAGGCAAGTCAGACGTTAGTCAAAGGAATGTCGAGTGTAACACACGAAGAAAGCGTGTGTCTAGTAGGGAAGCAAATTAGACAGAAGGAGATGTCCGTAGGAATGTCGTAACACACAAAGAAAGAGTGTGTGACACATGTCTAGAAGGAAAGCAGATTAGACACATTCCCGACTAAGTCTATGGTTCGTACATTAAAGCCACTAGAATTATTGCATGGAGATTTGTGTGGATGAATCACACCACCAACGCCAACAAATAATCGTGAGGCATTCTATTGGTTCAAAAATTTTCACACCGATAGAGGAAGAGAGTAGCCTCAACTAAGTTCAATCTAGGTTGCACTGATATAGGAGGAGAGTTTGCATCAGCTAAGCTCAATCTAGGTTACACAAATAGAGGAGGATGTTTACCACAATTGAGTTCAATCTATTTTGTGAAGAAAATTGGATTAACGCTATGGCAACTGAGTTGAAATCTATCACAAGAAACAAGACATGGGAGCTTGTAGATAGACCGGATGATTCTGAAAAGAAAGGAGAAGAAAATCGAGTTTATGTGTTACACAAGGCTTTGTATGGGGTACGCTAAACACCTAGAGCGTGGAACATAAAATTCGATCAGGCCCTAAAGGAGATGAACTTTAGGAAATGCACATCAATGTATCATAAGATTCAAAGAACAGACAAAATCAAGATATAAAAAGAAAGGCATGCTCAAGGAATCATGTGTGACACAAAGATGGAAACGTGTAATACAATCTCGAAGGATGAAGATGGACCAAAGATAAATGATAAAATACATAAGAAGCATATGATGTTTGAGGTATCTACTTCAAACAAGATCAGACGTGTGTTACACAGTTGGTATTTTAAGTCGATACATGCAAAATCTGGATACTGAGCAGAAAGCCGACATCCTTACCAAGCCATTAGCAAGAATTAAGTTTAAGTAAATGAGGAGTTTAATTGGAGTTCATAAAATTGATCTCCATAATTCAAGTTGGAATTAAGGGATTGATTGTTAGATAATTACAAGCTTGTGAAAATTTAACATAATAATAATTGTTTAATATGTTAAGATAAACACAAAAAGAAAATCTAGAATAGAAAAAAAAATTCTATTGAGGTTAAGTTTATGTTTCTTTATCCTAAATGTTAAAGAGAATTGTCTTTCTCTGTAAATAGTGATCTAATGCTTTAGTTTTGAATAGTTTAAAGTAATAAGAAAAGTTGTTTTATAAATCTTTGTGTTCTAGAGATTTGAGGAGGAGTATGCCAATGTCCTTTGCCTCATTCATTTGTCTCTTAGAGTTATTTTGCAGTTCATCTTCTTGCTTCAGCGGGCTGGATGGTGCTGCTTACGTGTGGAATGTGTAGAGCAGAGGTAAGAAGAAAATCTTCATCACAATTCTCCTATTAATTAAAGACGTGAAATGGCAAAGCAAGAGCAGAGACTACTTGACGTTGGAAGAGGAGTATGAAAGCAGAAACGTTTAATGGGAAGAAGATGAAGTCGAATGATGATTTTTTCATTTCATTTCGCTTGAACATTAAAAGAGCCATAGCACTTATTATACAAGCGTTTTGTTTAACCTAGAAACATGAACAGATGGCATCATCATGAGGCCTCTACAGAATCTAAGGCTGAGAATGCGGTGGACAGCTTGATGTTGAATGTTTTTCCCATACAGTCCAGCTCTCTGCTCTTAACGTCTAACGTTTGAGCCATTGCAGAGGCTGATGAAGACAAAGCCGTTTGGTTTGTCGTTTTGCATCTTGGGCTTTAACTGTTCCAGGCCCAACTGAACTTGAGTTGTTTGTGACCCATTCTCCGTATGAGCTAGTCAAATAAAGAAAGAGTGTTTGGGTATTGCACCTTTAAACCAGACATGACATGAGAAGTCCAAATTTGAAGAGAAGCACGTAAAGTTTCCCAAGTGTGCTTGGTATAATAGAATGTAAAGTGCGTTCTATTCATCAACCAAGGTAGCATATTTATACAAGGTAAATAACATAAGCCACTTAGGCATAAGGATATATAGAAATCTCTAAGATATAGGAATCTATTATTATCTACTGTCATTATCTTCATACTTTCTCTCAAGTTGGCAATGCGATCTCTCGAATGCCTAACTTGGACAGCAAGTGTTGAAATGTAGGAATTGGTAGTGGCTTTGTACGTAAGTCCGCCGGCTGATTCTTGGTACAAATATGCTCTGTAGTAAGAAATTTAGCTTGAACTGCGTCACGTACGGTATGACAATCATTTTCCACATGTTTTGTGTGCTCATGAAACACCGAGTTCTTGGCAATGTGAATTGCAGATTGACTGTCACAGAACATACGAATAGGACGATGGTGAGTAAAACCAAGTTGCTGGAGAAGACGCATGAGCCACCGAAGCTCGCAAGTAGTATCAGCCATGGATCTATATTCTGCCTCGGACGAAGATCGAGACACAGTCCGTTGCTTCTTTGTTTTCCATGATACGATCGACTCGCCTAGAAGAACTACATATGCACTCAGGGATCGGCGTGTAAGAGGACAGGACGACCAGTCGGCATCACAGTAGGCGGTAAGACTCGGATCACTGCTCGAGGTAAGCATAATGCCTTGACCCGGACAACCTTTTAAATAATGTATAACTCGTAATGCTGCAGTCCAATGTTCCTCACGAGGTTTCTGCATAAACTGTGAAAGAATATGGACAATGTAGCTCAACTCAGGGCGCGTAAACGTCAAATAAATCAAATGTCCAACTACACGCCGATACTTGCTTGGATCAGAAAGGAATGGTCCAGTGGCCAATGCTAGTTTATGGTTTAGTTTCGTCGGGACTGGAGCAGGTTTTGCATCTAATAGACCACATTCAGTGATGATGTCCAAAGCCTATTTGCGTTGAGACACGAATATGTCCTCAGGTCCACGAGCAATCTCTAGGCCTAGGAAGTAGCGAAGTTTGCCCAGATCCTTCATCTTGAAACTCTTCTGAAGATCATTTTTAAATCGCTGAATAGTCGAGACATCATTCCCTGCAATGATGAAGTCGTCAACGTAGACGAGAACATGCAGGCAGATATCCTTTTGAACAAAAGAGAACAACGAGTAGTCCTCATAACTCTGGACAAAACCAAATTCCAGAAGTGTTTTGTTGAGTTTAAAAAACCAACAGCGAGGTGACTGTTTGAGGCCGTAAAGTGATTTCCGGAGCCTGCAAACCTTAGTAGGATTGGTAGATTTAAATCTTGGTGGCAATTGCATGTATATTTCTTCAGTAAGATCGCCGTGTACGAAGACATTATGGACATCCATCTGATGAACCCCCATCTCTTTGACGCTGAAAATTTTAGTAGAAACCGGACAGTAGTCATTTTTGGGACTGGTGCGAAAGTATCCTGATAATCGTATCCTTCCTTTTGCCGATTACCAAGAGCAACCAACCTAGCTTTAGGACGTTCCATGGTTCCGTCAGCCTTATACTTGTAAGAGTAGAGCCATTTACAGCCGATGGCTTTCTTTCCCGGCGGTAGAGAAGAAATATCCCATGTATGATTTTCTTCGAGAGCTGTAACCTCTGCTTTCATTGTGACTTTAAAATGAGGATGGTTGACTGCTTCTTTGTAATTCTTTGGAACATGTTCTGTAGTGATCGTGGAGAGAAATGCCTGGTACTGCACAGTAAAAGCAGAAATGTTCATATAGTTAGATATAGGGTATGAGGTAGTACCTGAGACCGTCGAGGAAGAGCACTGATCGGAGAGACCGGGGTTGTTAGAGTCATGAGAGGGTTTTTCCGTTGCTATATGTGTGACAAAAAATTTCAACAACACAGATGGTTTCTTCGGTCGATGTCCACAACCAAGAATCTCTAGGAGACCAGGAGATGCTGCTGCATCAACCAACGGTGGTTCCACTGGTGTAGGAGATGTAGGAGAACTCGGTGCGGTTGATCCTGAGGTAGTAGTAGAACTCGCAGGTAACGTATCCGTCGTGTCCTGCGTAGGTATAGCAGTAGACGGAATTGGCATTGTAGGAGTTTCTGATGGCGAAGGAGTAGAAGTTGTACTCCCCCTTGATGAAGCAGTCGGAATGAACCAATCATCAATGGGAGTATTTTGTTGAATGGACAGAGGTGACAAAGTCGTGGTGTTCTCAACTCCTGGAAGTATAATGCCATGTTCCTGATAGTATGACTTGAGAACCATAAACTCAGTGCCATTATCAATTCTTATGATTTTGACACTGCGGCCAAGTTTTCGTTCGGTCATGGCACATAAATTGCGAAGAAGCTTTACCACTTCCGATTTTTCGAGCATCAAGTACGTCCAGACTGCTCGAGAATGGTCATCAACAATAGTAAGAAAATAAACTGCTCCACATGAGGCTGGTGTACGATAAGGACCCCAAACATTGCAATGAATCAAAGTAAAAGGTGCCTCAGCTTTATTAAAACTATCAGAAAAAAACATTGCGTGTTTTTTTAGCACGAAAACAAATGTCACATTGACTAGCCGCAGAAAAATCTAACTTGGAATTAGCAAAAATAGGTAGAGTAGACAAAAATTTGTAGGAAGGGTTTCCGATTCGTCTATGCCAGAGACCAGTAGTTGAAGTTTTCGACTTAGAAGCCCCATGAACACGTGCGACTTTGACCCCCGTAAAATAGTAAACCCCCTCACGTTCTTCACCCGCTCCAATCAGTGTCCTCGAAACGGTCCTGTAAAATACACAAAGTATCAGTAAATATCGCGATACATCTCATTTGTTTTAATAACTTGGATACTGATATAAGGGTGCATTGAAAATCGGGTATAAACAACACGTCATATAAGATGTAATCGTTGCTTAGACGCAAGTTCCCTTGGCTTTGTAGCTTGTGTTTCTCGGCCATTAGGGAATGTGACCGAGGATGATGTAATATCGTGTACATCATGAAGTAAATTTAGATCAACCGTCATATGGTGTGATACACCTGTGTCAATAATAACATCAGTAATCATGGTTTTACCCGACAACCGTTCCGAAGATAGATTGGTTTGTTGGTTTTGAAGAAGTGAGATCAATGATGCTATTTGATCGGAACTGAATTGCGAAGAACTTTGTATTGCATTAGCACGAACCCGTCCACGTCCTCTATTTCCATTATACCTTCCTCCACGACCACCCCTTGCATTAGACGATGGACATGTTTGTTGTTGCTGTTCATGAAACCAATCGGGGTACCCATGAACTAAGAGACATTCGGTGATATCGTGACCCTTCCGTCCACAATGAGTACATGTTCGTGAAGGATCCCGGGAACGTGTTGAAGTAGTGTTCGTTGTAGTGGAATGCTTATCTTTTGGAATCTCTGTCTTGACCGAGAACCCAAGAGCTTCAGTTCTCTGTTCTTTGGACCGCGTAGTTGTCATATTTTGTTCTTCCCTGATAACCCGAGAGTAAACTATATTTAGATCAGGTAACGGATCCTCATCAGTTTCCTGGACCGGATAAACATAAATTGAGAGTCATCAAGCCCAAAGAGAAACTTGTGAACTCGTGCATTCTCTTTCTCTTTTTCAATGTATGCGACCGCCTCACAGGTACATGTTCGGGACATCTTTAGATTCTGGAGTTCCTCCCAAAGCTTGGTGAGTCTCCCGTAGTATTCGAGAACCGATTGTCCACCTTGTTTACAGTTTGTAATTTCATCTTGCAGTTGATGTATACGAGCTCCGTTTTTTACGGAGAAGCGGAAGCGTGGATTTTCCCAGAGTTTATGAGCATCGCCCACATGTGTAACCGTTGATCAAACCTTGGCATCGATAGAGCTACGGATCCATCCAACAATCATAGAGTTGGCCGCAAGCCATCGAGACAGATCAGGATCCGATGTCGGTTTAGGAATCGTTCCATCTATAAAACCAGTGTTTTTCTTGGCTTGAAGTGAATTTCTAAGTTCCGTTGACCATTCGGAGTAGTTATCGTTCGTAAGAAGAACATACGTAATTAGGGCACCAGGATTATCATATGGGTTTAGATAGTAAGGCGTCATATTGGTTGTAGCAACCGGTGTCGTGCTCGTTACCGTCGTAGAAGAGTCTTCAGCCATCTTGGTTGATGGACGTAGAAAATTTTAGAAATAATGGCCAAGAGTTTGATCACGAAAGTAAACGTAGATCTTTTAGCTCTGATACCATATTATAGAATGTAAAGTGTGTTCTATTCATCAACCAAGGTAGCATATTTATACAAGGTAATAACATAAGCCATTTAGGCATAAGGATATATAGAAATCCCTAAAATAGGAATCTATCATTATCTACTGTCATTGTCTTCATACTTGGTGAAAGGGACCTCAGTAACAAACCAGTAATAGCAGTCCATGGCCCATTGAAACGATGGTAATGGAATTGTTGTAAGAAACGTTTGTAGCTCGACAGTAGTTTGAGACCGAGCCCCCGGAAGAATCCAACCGAAAGAGTTGCATGTTTCTGAACCAAAGGGATAGATGGGGATTTATAATTACCTTGGACCTTCATGACCAAACCGCTCAATAAAAGGACCCAAGTGAGTCCATATTCCACCAGAAGCTAATCCTTTCACCATTACCAACTCGAGCACGTAATAAATGTGAAGCTAAAGAACGAAGATGAATAAGAGATTCCAAGTCCAAGACCTTGCCTTATCCAATTCACAACTCCAATAATTCTTCTCCTTTATTCTATTTGCGTTTATTCATTCAGACCAAAGAGAAGATCCATTATCAAACAATATTTTTTTTGAAACAATAACTAGATCAACACAAGACATTTTCTTTTGTTGTTATTTTTTGGTGGCTAGACCTATGTAAAAGGGTACACATGCCCTTTCATCAAATGTCACCCGCACGACCAAGTCTTCATCGCCCAATCACACGGAAACTACACAACAGTCTTCTCAACAAACCTGTCTACTAAGCTCAACATATACAAGAGATACAAAGGTCAATGGGTCTCAGGTTTATCAACTTCAGCCCGGACAAAGAAACCCTAGTCTATGGCTCATCTGATAGTTCCATATACATGTACGACTATAAATCCACAGTGCTCATTAAGAAGCTCAAGGCTTATGAACATCCATGCGTTTATGTTGCATACCACCCAGTTTAGCCTAACGTGATTACGCCTTGACGAGGCCCGGTCCTGTAGGAAGCGGTAGAAGCATAGGCTTCTGGCCTTTAAAAATATATATACATTTTGGCCATTTTTGCTAGTATGTTTTCTTAGTCTAGTGGTATTTATTAAAAACTCAGATCCTCAACATCATAAGTTTGAACTAGGGCGTTATCGGCATTTTTAAAAAAATAAGCTTCAAGTCAGGGCCACTACTGGTCATGACAAGAGTAATCTCACAATAACCATAGTGGTTTGTGTATGATTCCAAAGATATTCCACAAAATAAATAAAAAATTATGATCAACTAATTGTTTATCATCATCTTGTTGACCATTTTGTAGTTATCTCGTAATGTTAATTATACATTCCTTAATTGGGGGTATATATAAATATATATATATATATTGAAGACAGCAGAATCTTGAGTTTGGATATCTCTCCTATTATATTAAAAGAGGGTTCAAACTTGAATGGGGTTTAGTGTCAGAGTTTTTCTCAATTATATGCAAGCGTGAGACTGACTAACTGACACATAACAAATATGTTCTCTGAAATGTTTCAGGTTACTAATGAAATTTCTTGACCTTTTTATTTATTTATTTTTGGTTTGTATTTTCTATTTTATGGAAACAGAAACTTCTCTCTCTTGTAGATCATGAATTCCATTACTTGTCACGTGAAATAAATCTAAAAATTACATGACAAACACACTCACACACAAAATGTAATGTTATAAAAGCTACTTGATATGTATATGTTGACCTTAAAAAAACGTTTCATGCACTTGCAGAGCTTTTTTAAAGAAATCGTAATAAATGATGGCCATGCAATGCAAGTATAGAGCTGAATAAAAATTAAAGAAAATTTGCGTAAGATAACTTATTACAAGTATTTGTAGTAAGGTGCATTTAGTTTAACTAATTTTGTAGCTCTGCTTTTAAATTATTTTATCTTATCGTTGAACTTGTGAAAATGTGTCGTGAAGACATTTTAGAATTCAACATTACTGACTGCCACAAATGGTATAACATATACTCTCCCTGAAAAAAAATGCAAAATAAAAAAGTGGTTCATTTTTGTAGAGAATTCAAACATTATAAATAGTTTTTTTCAACAAAAATTAATCTAGGTAATGGTAGTTAGACTCGCAACTCCTTTACTACTAGGTCAATTTGACGTTGGACCAACATAATTTTACCAAAAAAGAAAATGAAAAACAAAATGTGGATTTCAAGCAATAGCTTTTATTTCAAAGATAATGAAAAAAATGTATTGGACAGAGAAATGGAACAAAAGGCATGAAAGAGGTGTTACCCAATCAATTATGTGGCCACCAACAAGTTTGTCAGCTCAACTTAGATATCCCACCTTTACTTATATTATATGTAAAAGGGCTATAACCCAAATACCAGCTTGCAAGTAAATGTCTGGCACACTATAGAAATAAAAACATTGACTCTGTTTCTTGCCTACTATGGAACTACAAAGATATAATCATGACTATATATACCATGTAAAGTAATGCATATGTTACAATTTAAATACCACATTTTTATACTCGCGAAATTCATCAAACCGTATTAAAATAACTGTTTAGATATACAGAAGTACAACATATAAGTATGGTTTGTCACATATTTATCCGAATTTTTTGTGTAGAACATGGAAATTCTCATAAAAAAATTATAGTCACAAAAGGATAATGAAATGGTGAGACATATACCTTTTCGTGGGGGAGAAATTAAAGAAAGTGGATACCAACACAAAAAAAAGAAGTCTCCTTATCTTTCACACCCACTCACACATAAACCATAAAAAAATATTATTGACACAATAGAAATGATCATGCATCTGTGACCAAAATACAAACACCACAACACAACAAAAACAGGAAACAATTATCTTCAGGAAAACAAAACAAAAACAAAAATTCTCCATGTTATCATGATTCATCACATTTTCATCTTCTTCGTCTTCCTCTTTGTCTTCTTGATCGCACTAAGTAGACAGCCAAACAGTTCATTTCCAAGACATTGCTTGGTCCACAAACACAAACCCTTTAAAGCTTAAAGGTTTTCCATTACCACATCTTCAATTTGCAGGTGGTTACTAATTATTCAACTGCTCATACATTTTTAGCCATATTGAATAATATCGTCCTAATAATATGTAAAAATTACCATGTCCCTTAGTCCCGCTGATTTTGACACATTTAAAGATTTTTTTGTCATATGGCGTATACTGTCAAAATCAAAATCAATCTAAACCAAGTTAGTCTCATTGTAGAATACAGTCGAAAGCTCTACCCAAACGACATGTACATGACGTATGCGCATATAAATAAGTTTTAAAAACTAGCTAAGAAGAGCCTAAGACTATGCCCTAGTCCAACGTTGATGTTCTAAATAATAGTCAAATGTGATTTGATCCGATTTGTTTGCCGTTTATTTTTTCGTCTTTACCTTTTAGTTTTCATAATCAAATCCCTTTTTTAACTGAATAATCAAATCATTTTTCGCATAAATATTCCCTTTTGTAGATAATTCAACTAGAATTTTCCAGATTAGGGCCGAATGATGCGTCTACTCTCGTATTTCTAACCTCTCGTTTTATATTTGAATATATTGTTTTGTGCAAACATATTTATGCACCCTACTTGCCTAGCTATGAAGCCTACATCTATACAACTCTATGTTTTCCACTTATGTCTTGAGTTTGTTCCCCACCTTCTTTGGCTTCCAACAAAAGATCTTCTCCTTTTTTTTTTACTTTCCTTTTTTCTGAACGATTCTTTTTTCTTGTATTATAAAAAAAATATTATTTTCTATCAAAGTTTAATAGAAACGGCACTAACTATATCCAATATACAAAATTTCATTGCATCATCCAAACATTGCAATCTAAATTATTTTCCATGCCCTCAACCCCATACATACTAAAGTTTTTTCAATGATGCGACAAGAATCAGCAGTAATATTGTTTTTTTTTTGTAACTTCAGCAGTATTATTGTTGCTAGGACTAATGCTGCCAAGTTCCAGCCAAGTCATGTACTATGCATGGCATCGTGTTTATGAGGTAAATGATGATACCTCTAGTGACTATTGTTCATATATGATGGAAAGACCGTTCAAGAAATTGTGTATGGCGTCCATCCAACGCCTAAAACCCTTGATCGGAGTTTTGATTTTAAAACGGTTTTTGTATATAACATATCATAAAGAACATAGTAATAACAAATATACACATTTAATAAAGAACAAATCTCTCGAATATATATTTTTAAAGTTTTTGCCACAAGATCGCAAGAAAAAATGATCAAATTAGATATTTTTTTTTGTAAAAATAATATTTTTTATTGTTTAGTTTTAAATCCCACCTCATAACTCTAAATCATTAGTTTAAATTAGTTAATCCAATGAGTATCAATGTATATTATACCCTTAATAAAATTTATTTTAATTATTTTTCTCTTAAAAATTATTTTAGTGATAAAACTTTTTTAGTTCTATCTAACAATATTCTTGTTTAATAAATTTATGGATCCATAAATCATTAAATCTTAAAAATAGACTGAAGTTTTGAAATAAAAGAAAAGAATACATATATAATAAATATCAAAATTTAAACGTGTGTAACTATCCTAATTATCCCAAAAGAAAAATTCTCCAAACTTTTTTGTCATAAAAGATGGATGATTTATGGATTCGTGGTTTATCAAATATTAGATAGATCGCATTCATTTGAAATTAATACCACCACTTTCATATTTTCTAATGAACAAATATGCATTTATAAAAGAAGCAAAAACATGCATTTATAAAATAGTTTTTGCTTAAGAATCTTAATGGAAAATGAAATACAATAAAACAACCCCCATGTAAATTGAAATGAATGACATGAGATTAGTGTTTTTATGTGACATTCATGAAATAACTATAAGATCTATTTGTTTTCTAGGAAAATGATATAAGGAGTGTTCGATATGTATATGGACCCACTGGATCGGGTGATTGGAGACATGAACCGATGGGCTTAAAAGTTCTTACGACTTAATTAAGAGTTAATAAATTTCTTCACTTCCCACTGGATATTGACTTTATGGTCTCAAGACATATTGATGCACCTTGTATGTATTTATAGATACTAAGGAGACTAATTAAGTATCAAAGTAACTTGGTTTGTTATTTGTCTAATTCGATTCTTATTCATTCGTTTGACCATGATTCCAGTGACCCGTATTTATAAGAAAGCCTAACCTTGCCTGAAAGAAAATATAATGCTTCGATTTGTTTTTAAAATAATATCAATAACTTCACTTTTGGACACTTTTAAGTCTTAAACCGTATAACATAATATACGTAGATTTTCGACATATAATTAGTATCCTATCACGCATAGAAGTAGAACCGTCTATTTTATTCTTAATATACTACCATTCTTCTAACTTGAGTATGATTTATTTTATATGAAATGCATTAAAGCTTAGAGGTTGAATCCAACATTACCTGATAATAAATAAATTGGCATTTGGCTGTTATATATTTTATGTCTAATTTCACATGTAGAATTATGAACAAGCTTTCTCTTTTTTTTATGGACAAGTTTTCTCGATAAATGATTGGGTGGTTGTGGTCAAGTGGTAAGGAGGCGGGCCTCAGACGCTAACACGTTTCAGGTTCGACCCATTTGCTATGCGAAACTAAGTTACAATTATCCTAGTCACTTTACACGGATATGGATCCATGTTTTAGGGCCCATTTGAATATTCAGAGAGTGGGTTTATCCGTGAGTTGCACCTCTCCTTGGAGATTAATTTGAGCCTCTCTATGGGCATGGGATACTCCCAGATTAAACAAAAAAAAAAGTTTTCTCGATAAATAATACTTATTTAGAAATTTATCTTCAATAAATTCCATAATATGAATTTTTTTTGTCTGTTCGATGTAAGATTCATATAAAAATGTATATGTACGATCAAAATATTGATGTTAAAACCTACAAAACAATACAATCATAGAATCTTATTTCAACTAGCGAGGTTTTTTATCTTTTGATAGTTATCTATATAATCATGCTCCCTGTTTCTTTTTTTTTTTTTTTGAAAAAATGTTAAATTTATTAAAGCAAAAAAACTTTTGTACAAATGATGTGACATTGTTTGAATGAGTTGAATGTTTAGAAATGTAGAAACTTAAATAGCTTCAAAAGCTTCCAATCTTCAATCATCATGCTCCCTGTTTCAGTTAGTAAAATTGTCGTCTCCATTTATCAACGGCCAATGATTTTACGGTAATGCGACCTGTCAACTTTCAATTTTGTGAAAAATGTGGTTTAGTTTTATCCTTAATTATCTATAGTGTAAAATTGACTCGAAACAACTGGTTTGCCGCTTATTTTGTCGAATTTTGTCTATCACTTACATTAAAGATACAATAAAATTAGCATAGTTAATTAGAGAATGCTTACACCTAGCTAAACTGTCTAATTGAAAGTTTATAACTTAATAGTTGGTGTGTTTCAAAAAAAAAAAAAAACTTAAAAATTGGGTTCTTATTAGTTGTTAGAGCATAGCCAGTAGTAGTCTTTCCGCCATAGTTTTTTACCAGAAAATACTAATAAAAATATAAAAAAATGAGAGAAAAAATATAGATAAAAAGGTATGGATTTTTTATAAAAAGATTTTGACAGAAATAAAAGAGATTCCGCTAAATATGTGTCACTTAATAATTGGTTCAATTATATTTCTATTAAAATTATTTTATTTAAAAAATATTTATTTAATTAAATGGAGAAGAGATTTTTGAAAACAAACTCCACTAATGATGCTCTAAAATTTATTTTTAGAGTTTTAACTCTTACTAAAGATGCTCTAAGAATCTATTTTTAGAGTTTTAACTATGCTATCTTTTATTGACCCATCTTATCAAACTTTAATTTCTTGGATTCATAGGAATGTTTATCTTTTCCCAAATTGCTAATCACCAGTGCTTTTCACCGTGCCACTAATTACAAACCTAAATCTAAGTCTACAATTCATAATATATGTGTTCCCAAAAAAAAGTCAGTGTGATATATATAATATCAAATAGAAACTTTTGACATAAAAATTAATATCAATTACTCTAACATATTAGTGAAATGCAAACTTGAAAAGGTAAAATCGACACACTCATTTTTTCATATTGTAGTAGCATGTGATTTGTTTCCATACCATCAGTTTTTCTGCTCCTAAAGTATCTTTTTATCTATTAATAATAGTATACATTTATTATAATATTCAATGTTACACATTTTTATACAAAATGAGTTTTCATGTGGTATCGTAGAGATTTTTTTCCTAGTTTATATAATAACATATATATATATGAATATATATATAATTACTCTAACTCACTTTTATTTTTTCTTCTATACTAAAATTTGATATATTTTTTTATTATTCAGAGAGAAAGAATTAACATTCCTCTCTTTATATTTTAAGATTGTTACTTTAAAAAAATGCATAAGAGAATATCTCACATTTATTATATAATTTTTCAATTTTAAAGATAAAAATAGCAAAATACATTGGAGATAATCTTACTTGGTTGTGTTACCAATTATATTATAACTCTTAAAGTATCTTCCAAAGCCATTCCACCGTGGAAGCCCCCTCAGTCTAGTGATATAATTAAAGGTTTACTAATGCTTCTACATTAAGAGGTATGGGTTCAGTTTCCAGAAAATTCAAAATTATGCGAATTAAAAGAGAAAAAACATACATACGTGATTTTTCATAAGACAAGTAAAATTATGAAATATATAATTGTCTGTAACATTTTTCATAGTTTATAATAACATAATTATTCAGCATAAAAAAAATCATTACTCCGTCTTCCGTTAATATTATAAATTTGACATTTGCCCCCTATACATAGAAATCGCAAGTTTGAATCCAATATCACTCGAGGGTTTACTTAAGCCAAGAAAATTAAAAACCAATTGAAATTAATAATCAAAATCTCTCAGGGGTTAAAATCTTTCAAATAACTTTTTGAAGTTTTTGTCACAAAAATAACCTTCAAAAACAAAAATGACCAAACTAAACTTTTTTTACTTTTTTTAAATTAATATTTTTTTTCAATTTTAAACCTCACCCCAAAACCCCATCTCATAACTCTAAACCCTAAGTCTAGATTAGTTAACACAAGATGTATAAATCTAAATTTACACCCTCTAATAAATGTTATTTTGGTCATTTTCTTTCTTAAAGATTGTTTTGGTGACAAAAACTTTTTTAGGATTATCTTAAAGTATTACTCTATTAATATTTATATCCTGGTTAAAGAACAAACGGAGTCCAAAATTAATTTTCTAAACAAATCTTATAGCATGCGTATATTAATGCGGCTTATTATGTAGTGGCGAATTATGTCCTCATAATATTAAAATTTCCTGTCAAGGTAATGAGATAAACGATGTCAAATAGATAATTAGTAACAAGTTACGTTACTTTCCTAGATATTCGATTTGTTTAGTGAAACATTTTTATTTACCGAGTGACGTATCATAATCAATTATTTTGAGAATGATGCATATACACACACACACATACACACACACACACATATATATATATATATATATATATATATATTAAAACCTGATTTTATGAAACAACAATTTTAGTATAAAAAAAAGAAAAAAAAGAGAGGAAAAAGAAAATTATCTCTAATTTATATTCCTGCAAAACTAGTTGTCTTCGTCGCATCATCTATTTTTAGATTTGGTGGCCGACAGTGCCTACTCAGTCATCGGTCGCCACTCCTCTCTCTAGTTTCTATTCGCCTCCTCCTTTGTAGCCAATCGTCTCTTCCTCCTCCTCTTTACTTCATCATCTCAGGATTTTCGTTAGATAGCGGCCGGATCTAACGATTCTAATCGGAAGTTGGATGAGTGCTCACCTTCTCTGGAGTGTTGGCGAGGCTGAGGTAAGTCGTTTTCCTGCATGAATCTATGTTTTGAAGCTATATCTAATTCAAGATCTGGTTGGTTATGGGTCAGCGATATCTTGTATTTTTGGCACAAAGTATATAAGTTATGTCATTTGTTTTCAAGGTTTATCGAGTATTGACGAGGCTGAGGTAGGTCAATATCATTCACCTTCTCTGGAGTGTTGGCGAGTCTGAGGTAGGTCGTTTTCATGCATGAATCTATGTTTTGAAGCTCGATCTGGTTCAAGATCTGGTCGGTTATGGGTCAGTGATATCTTGTGTGTTTTGGCACAATGTATATAAGTTTTGTCATTTGTTTTCAAGGTTTTATCGAGTCTTTTTAATTCTTTTTGAGTCATTACAGGTACGAAGTAGATTAGGAGGCTCTTGGATGGAGTCATGAAGAAAAGAGTATAAATTGAAATTTTCCTGCAGAGAAGACAGACAGAGCAACCGAGAGGGTGTTCCTAAACGCAGCAGTCGCTCGCATGCTCGTGATATTTAAGGAAACCACAATATTATTTCGGGATTTCCCTAGCTTTCCTATCGTTTCTCCCAGCCACCAGTGGCCTCCATTTATCTTCTTTTTCTCTTTCCCTTTATTTTCTACGCTGTTTTTTCATAGAGAAATAAGACTTTAGAGCTTTTCATTGTTGCGATTTTCTATTTTGTAAATTGAGAAGGCCATATCTCTCTATTTAGAAAAGAACCTCATGAACCCTACTTCTGTTTTATTGCAGTCGTATTTCATGTTTTATTTAGTCTCTATATCTGTGTTTTCTTGCTTCATGGCTGAGTAGGAGGCTTGCTTAGTCTAGGGTGTTAAGGTGTAATATCAGTGAGCTAAACATAAATAAGTTATAAATTGATTGTCTTCATTCACTGTAACTCTTAATGCTTATGCTAAACTGATCACTTAGTGTTTGATTTTAGGCTGAATCTATTCATTAACCGTGAAATAGGTTGTTAGAAATTACATGAATGAGCATTACATCCCTAACAAGTGAGAGTAGATGTTAGGGTGTATTGTGACCAAATCGGACTTGATCTTTGATATTTGTCATCGCATCTCAGTCCAAACAAGTTTAGGTACTGAGATTGATTGAGAAAAGGTGACGCTCCACAAGAGTAGGTTGATCTACTCATAGTGTTCAGAGTTCTAGTTTTGCTCTTGATTGAACATGAATAATTGTCTAGCTTGCGATTGTTGACACCCAATCAAACACCCTAGGCTAGCATTCATAACCATTTGAAAACCTTAAACCAATTTGTTACTTGCTTTTTACGCTTTCTTAGTTTAATTTCATAGATTGTTTAGCTTGATATTGATCCCAGATAAAGTGTAAACTGGTCCTCTAGAATTGAATCTAAAGTATTACAACAACCAATGTTCACTTGATAGTAGCAAAAATCCAATTTTAGTGTACGCGTCAGTTCCACCTACGAGGTATCATCGGACACACAGAGCGTCGCTGTCTCTTTTTTCTGGCTTGTCATTGCTTTCTCTTTTTTATGGGGTTTTCCCTCAGCAGATGCTTGGTTAGAACTTCACCATCCAGTTATGTGGATCTTTGATGAAAAGACGAGTTGAGGCTCTCGTTAGGAACTTCTTTCCGGTTATATTTTCTCATCAACAAAGCATGGTGGCTCTTTTATGTCGTCAGATTTGGAGCCCTCAGACCCTCTGCTCTTCAAGTTTATAAAAGAAGGTTTGACAGTCATTGTACCATGCCTCTTCCGTGTTTCAAGCTGGATATCTTTGAGTGGTTTGCTCATGTGAAGGGACCGGAGTCAAGAGCCAAACCAACCTTCGCTTCTCCCGCATATGATCCTTTGTGCTTCATCTGTTGGCCTCTCATTACCGGAATAGGGTCCTCAGGGAACATCTGTTTTGGACTTTGGAGTTGTTCAACGTCTAGAGTGGACTTCATCGAATGTTGGCCGGACCAAGACCTATTCACCCCTTCTTTGCCTAAATGTCCTTTCGAAGTCGCCTTCAGGATATATTTAAATCCTAGGCTTATTCTCCGATTGATTTACTTTAATGTGTGATGCTCTTGTTGTGGGTTCCGGCTCTATGCACTACAAGAAAACTCGGCTTTTGCTACGAAATTTTACTAGAAAAATCTTTCCTCGTAAATATACTACGAATGTACTTCGAATTTACGAGGAAAAAGATTTTCCTCGTAAAGTACTCGTAAGCCTACGAGAAAGGCTTTTCCTCGTAAAGCCGTAGTAAAATTACGAGGAAGTTACGTGGAAACAGACATTTCCTCGTAATGTCGTAGTAAAAGGTTTTCCTCGTAAATTCCTAGTAAATTATTACAACGAAATTAAGAGGAAAACTTCTTTTACTTCAATTTAGCGAGGAAATGGCTAGAAAATACCAATTTTTAATCTAAAACGTGTTTTGTACCCACTTTTCCTCCCAATTTCCTAGTAAATATTCAGATTCGAAATTTTTTATAAATACCACCATTTGTGATTCATTTCAAACACACCAAAAAAAATCAGCTATAAGCTTGATCAAAGAAAAAAAAATGTCCGGTCCGGGAAATATTTTCGAGTTGCGGAAGTGGATGTATTCACACAGAGATAATAACGGGAGAGTGACGAAAGAATTTCTCGAAGGATTGGAGACGTTTATGCATCAAGCAGATTCTACACCACTAACGCAGGAAAGTGGTAAGATGTTCTGTCCTTGTCGGAAATGCTGCAATACAAAATTAGACCCTCGTGAAAATGTTTGGAAGCATTTAATAAATAGAGGTTTCATGCCATATTATTATATTTGATATCAACATGGAGAATATGCTAGTTGTATGAATGAAGCTAGCAGTAGTAATAGCAATTTTGAGGTTAAACCGGTTAATCATTTGATTAATGAAAATAGCTATCATCACCAGGAGGAACAAATGGTAGATTGTGATAGGGTTCATGATATGGTAGGTGATGCATTTGTAACTCATGATGATGATGAAGTTGAAGAACCTAACTTAGATGCAAAAAAGTTTTATGAAATGTTAGAAGCTGCGAATGAGCCAATTTACAGTGGTTGTAGAGAAGGTCTGTCAAAATTGTCGTTGGCTGCTAGAATGATGAGTATTAAAACCGATCACAATCTACCTGAAAATCGTATGGATGCATGGGCAGACTTGTTTAAAGAGTATTTGCCAGAAGACAATGTGTCTGCTGAATCTTATTATGAGATTCAGAAATTGGTATACAGTCTTGGTTTGCCCTCGGAGATGATAGACGTTTGCATCGACAACTGCATGATTTACTGGGGAGATGATGAAAAGTTAGAAGAATGTCGATTTTGTAAGAAACCACGATTCAAACCGCTAGGTCGAGGGCGCAATAGGGTACCGTACCAAAGGATGTGGTACCTACCAATCACAGATAGATTGAAAAGATTGTACCAATCTGAGGAGACTACTGGAGGGATGAAATGGCACGCCGAGCATACTCAGACGGATGGAGAGATGACTCATCCATCAGATGCAAGAGTTTGGAAACATTTTAACAATGTACATCCACATTTTGCTAGTAATAGCCGGAATGTGTATCTTGGATTATGCACTGATGGATTTAGTCCATTTGAAATGTCAGGGAGACAATATTCATTGTGGTTAGTCTTTCTTACACCGTACAACTTGCCACCAGAGATGTGCATGCGACGAGAGTTTCTATTCTTGACCATATTAATACCTGGTCCAAAGCATCCAAAAAGATTTCTCGACGTTTTTCTACAACCACTGATAAAAGAGTTGAAAGATTTGTGGTCTACAGGGGTGAGGACATATGATTATTCTATGAAAAAAAATTTACGATGCGAGCGATGCTTTTGTGGACCATAAGTGACTTTGCTGCATATGGGATGTTGTCTGGATGGACTACACATGGGAGATTAGCTTGTCCATATTTTAATGGAATGACAGATGCGTTCAGTTAAAGAATGGTAGGAAGACTACATGGTTCGATTGTCACCGTCGATTTCTTCCCGTTTACCACCCATACCGAAGAAACAAGACATTGTTCAGGCACAAAAGGGTTGTCAGAGACACTCCTCCTCCATACTTAACTGGCGAACTAATCGAAGCGCAAATCGATCACTACGGTGCTCTAGAAACAGCTCCTCGTGGTGGGAATTGGCATGTTCCCAGTAATATGCCTGATTCTTATGGTGTGCAGCACAATTGGCACAAAAAGAGTATATTTTGGGAATTGCCATATTGGAAAGATCTTCTTTTGCACCACAACCTCGATGTGATGCACATAGAGAAGAACTTTTTTGAGAACATCTAGAACACTATATTGAATGTCCCAGGGAAGACGAAAGATAACGTAAAATCGAGGTTGGACTTACCCGATATCTGCTCAAGGAGTGAGCTACATATAAAAAGTAATGGGGAAGTTCCAGTTCCGATATTCAAATTGTCATCAAAAAAAAGTCTGTGTTGTTCAACTGGGTGGCTTCAGAAGTGAAGTTCCCTGATGGGTATGTTTCAAATCTCTCAAGATGTGTTGAGAAAGGGCAAAAGTTCTTCGGGATGAAGAGCCATGATTGTCATGTCTTTATGTAGCGACTACTTCCATTTGCATTTGCGGAGCTACTACCTCCAAAAGTACATGAAGCACTTTCAGGTAATTAATATAAACAACGCAAACATTAATTTATTTATTTCTTTATATATATATATATATATAGTAATGTGTTTAATTTTTTTGTTTCTGTAATATATAGGAATTGGAGCTTTTTTAGGGATCTGAGCACTCGCACTCTTAAAGAGGAAGTTGTCCAACAATTTCATGAAAATATCCCCATCTTAATGTGCAACTTGGAGAAACTATTTCCGCCTGCTTTTTTGACGTCATGGAACACCTAGTTGTCCACCTTCCGTATGAGGCATTACTTCGTGGACCTGTGCATTATGGATGGATGTATCAGTATGAAAGGGCCATGAAAACTTTGAAAAGAAAAGCCAAAAACCTAGCAAAAGTTGAAGGTTCTATTGTTGCGGGAAGCTTGACGGAAGAAACACCACATTTCACATCGTACTACTTTGCACCAAAAGTACGTACAAGGAAACAAGTTCTAAGAAGATATGATGATGGTGGTGTCGTGCCTACATATATGGAAGAAGATGTTCCAGACATCTTTTGTCAAATTGGACGAATGGGTGGGAAATTGAAAGAGGTTTGGTGGTCGAGTGATGAAGACGTCGATAGTGCACACCTTTATATTCTTCTCAATTATGATCATCCATTGATTGTTTATTTTGAAAGGTAAACATATAAACATACACACTTATATATTTATATATTCAATTGATTAAATAACATAACATAATATTTTACAGCCAATTTGTGACTCAAGTCGAAGAAGCAATACCTGGTATATCGACAACTGAGTTAGACAAAAGAAAAAATCAACACTTTATCAAGTGGTTGAGGAAACAGGTATTTATTAATTATAACTTAAATTTTATGCATATATTATGCAAAGTAAGTCTAATGTGTAGTTTTATACTACTTTTTTGCAGATTGATTATGACTATCCTGAGTATCCTGCATGGTTTAAGAAATTACTTCAAGGTCCAATTGCAAAGGTCACTACATCATCGATGTATTTCACCCGAGGCTATACTTTCCATACCTACGACTATGGTAGACACCGGGCGACAAGTAATTATGGAATATGTGTGAAAGGCGAAACAGATTTCTACGGGATATTGCAGGAGATTTATGAAGTTTAATTTCCAAGAATGAGTCTGAAATGCGTTATCTTCAAGTGTGAGTGGTACGACCCCGTCGTCAACAGAGGTGTTCGGATTAACAAGAACGGTGTAGTTGATGTCAATGGCGGACGAAGGTACAACAAATTATTTTTTTGACATACATGTTCTCAGTACTAATTTACGTTGTCTTTATTTTTGCAGGTACAACAAATTCGAGCCTTTCACATTAGCTTCCCAAGCAGATCAAGTTTGCTTCATTCCATACTCTCGGATTACTACCTCAGGAATCAACTGGTTATCTGCTATCAAAGTTACACCTCAAGGACGAATAATCGCTGGAGAAGAACCACCATTACAAGAAGAAAATACCAATGAAATTGTGGAACCTGAAGCAGAAATTGATGACATCCTACTCATTGATCCGCATAATCGTGAATACGAAGATGTTCCTGATCACTCAACGGACGACGGTGTTGAGGACGAGTTTTACGAAAATGATGATGTTTCTACAGACTCTGAGAATGTATTCGAATGAATTATGTATGTTTTATAAGTTTGATTAATCAAAAAACGAATTTGAATTATGTATGTTTTAAATTTGTTTAATTAGAAAATTGAAATTGAATTTGAATTTGATGTTTAGGTGTAGAGAAGGTTTGGAGTTTGGTTTTAGAAGATGTTATAAGTTATGGAAGTTGTGGTTTGGGGTTTGGGGTTTCAAGTTTAGGGATTTACAAACCCTTTCCTCGTAAAATCCTAGTAAAATAAAACACGGGACTAGTGTTTTCCTCGTAAAGTCCTAGTAAAACTTTTACTAGGACTTTACGAGGAAAACACTAGTCCCGTGTTTTACTTTCCTCGTAAAGTCCTAGTACAAGTTTTACTATGATTTTACGAGGAAAACACTAGTCATGTGTTTTATTTTACTAGGATTTTACGAGGAAATGGAAACACGGGACTAGTGCTTTCCTCGTAAAATTGTAGTAAACCTACTAGGATTTTACGAGGAAAATTGTTTCCTTATATAAACTCGAGCCATCGATTTCTCTCATTTGTAGCAAGCTTCTCTCAAAATCCTCTCAAGGTACTCTCTAACTCCTAGTTAAGTGATTAAATTAGGGAATTTAGATTAGGTGGTTAGTTTAGGGAATTTAGATTAGGTAGTTAGTTTAGGGAATTTAGATTAGGTGGTTAGTTTAGGGAATTTAGATTAGGTGGAATACTTTTTTAATTGTTTTTTAAATGATACGAGAATTAATGTTTATTTTTTAAAAAAAAATTTAGATGCCTAGACATGACAAGGTTGCTAGGGCTCAGAGGTCGTCTCATCAGGGCAGTAGTATTCATTACGGAGATCTTTTCGGTCGTGAGGTTGGCGGATCATCTTCTTCCGCTCCCGGTTCTACGATTCCGGATGCCGGAAGTGTTCCCGAGACTCAGTTCCCACCTCCTCCTCCTCCTCCACCGGCCGTCGGGGTTCATCCCGATTTGGAGGTGCCGCCAACCGCTCCATTTGCGGTGTACACGGTCGAGGATATTATGGCAGCTCCAGGCAGGGAAGGGCTACCTGAGTTAGATCCTTTCCGACGGGACGGCCACAACATATTCTGGTATGTTTCATTTTTTAAAAATGTATTTTAATTTATTTCTTAATTAACAAAAAAATAACAAAAATTAATATTTTTATTTTGTTTTTTCAGGTTTAATGTTGACGGGTGTGTCGCTCAGAGCGTCACCGATTCTATCAAGTGATACTTTCCCGATCCAGCTCCAAACTGGAAAATGACGGCCAGCCACACCAAAAAGACCTGGTTCAAAACGTTCGCCGTAAGTCATTTATTTTTTAATTATTTCTAAATTTTGATATTATTGAACTAATAATTAATTTAATATTTTCTTGTTTCAGCAAAAATATCGTTGGTCCATAGGGATTCACGAGCGGGTGAAGAAGGAGTTTGAGGCGAAGGCAAAATCGCGATTGTTCGACATAGTCTACAACTGGAAGAGCAATTTTCAGGTGAATTTTTAAATTTAATTGAGTTTATATCATGATTTCAAATGATTTTAAATTTTTTTTTCAGGTCGATGGTTATGAGGCGGGGAAACCCGATTGCCTCACATCGTTTGTGTGGGATGGCCTGATCAGATATTGGGGGTTGCCGGACTCGATCAGAACCTCCCACACAAACTCCGAGAACCGCATGACAAAAGACGAGCATGGCAACACCAAGATGCTTCACACCGGGGGTCGAAAACCTCACGCGGGAATCCGTCTAGACATGGTAATTAAATTAATAATTTAATAACTAATTAATATTTTTTAATATATTTATATTTTTCTAATTAATAATTAAGTTTTTAAATTATTTTTTTGTAGGCTAAAGAGGGGAGCTCTTCCATCTCTGAAAGAGCTTTACGAGAGGACCCACCGAAACAAGGCTAGGAATTTTGTAGACCCTAGATCCGAGCGGATCTACAACGAGGTTGCTGCTCGGGTTGACCACCGCCAGACCCAGCTGAGTCAGCAGTCTGGGACACCCGTCATATTATCCACTCCTGAAGTGGATAAGATTTACGAGGAGGTAAATAATTAATTTGTTTTACTATTAATTAATTTTTATTATTTATTTAATTTATTTTTTAACGTTATTAATCAATCTTTTTATTTAAAGGTCGCCCCTAGAAAAAATGGATGTATCGTCAGGATTGGTTCCGTTAACAATGTCCGTGCAGTGACATCGTCTTATGCTCAGGAACAAAACGATGCGAATGTTCAGCTGCGCTCTTATGTGAGTTCTCTCTCCAAAATCGTAGAAGCTTTGGCGGTCGGGAACCCGGTAGTGGTGGAGATGTTGCGTGTCAGACGGGAATCCGGAGCGCTTCCAACCCAACATCATCCACCGCCACTGTCACAACCGTCGACGAGCAACATGGACGAGGGGAACTTTCGGGATGACGAAGACTTCGTTCGTCAATTTCACGAGCAGCTTCCGTAGTTTTTTTTATTGTATATTATGAATTTAAAACTTAAATATTTAGTTATATATAGAATATTTTGTTATTTCGTTTTTAGTTTATAATTTAGATTTTTTAATTTTCAAAAAATATATTATTTATATTTATTTAAATTATTATTTTTTTATAGAGAAAAACATTTCGAGGTAAATTCCTAGTAAAAGCTTCGAAGTAAGGTACTCGTAAATGGTCGAAGTAAAACTCTCGTAAACTTTCGAAGTAAGTTCCTCGTAAACTTTCGAAGTAATTTCCTCGTAAGATTTCGTAGTAGATTCCTAGTAAAACCTTACGACGCCTTTACGAGGAAATGTTTTACTACGACCTTACGAGGACTGCTACGAGGACTTTACGAGGAAACATTATCCACGACCTTACGAGGAAAATGTTTCCTCGTAAATTTACTAGGAATTTACGAGGAAATAAGCTTTACGATGAACGTGTCACTACGAAACGCGTTTCCTCGTAAATTCCTAGTAAAGTGTCCTTTACTAGGAAATTACGAGAAAATACCGTCCTAGTAAAACTCGTGTTTTCTTGTAGTGACGGTTCATCATTGTACCACTAGAATATTATTGTTGTTTTGAAATCATTTTGGCTAAGCTCAAATCTTCATACCTCTGGATGTTTTTTTGGGGGGAGGTTCACATAATCTTGCTTGTTTAGAACATTCTAACAATCCCTCTTATTTTAAAGAAGGGAACCCATTAAAGGAGATGATTCTTTAATGGTGGTTCTTAAATATTTTTTTCTAACAACTTTACATATAACATTTTAATCTTTAATATTATTAATAATTAACTATATTTACTAAACTTTTATAAAGAACTCAACAACAACAAGGTGAGGCTACTCCAAATTTGTATAGATTATATTTTGGTGGTTTTAAAGGTTTGGGATCAAATTTACTTGAATATTAGTATTGTAATATATATTAATTTGTGTAATTTTTTCAACTTATTATGTAACATTTATTTTGATGTAAAATATTATATTTGTATTATAGTTTTTAATATGTGTGAAATTTAATTTTATTGTTTGTAAAATAAGATGTTTGTGTTATATTTTTTAATATAAATTTTCTTGTAAAATAATTATAAACATATTATTAGTGTATGAAATTAGCTTTATAAAACCAAAAGTTATAATACTTATGTGCTAATTTAACTATAATTCAAAAAGACAATATAAAAATGTTAAGTACAAAATCATTGAACTTATATAAATAAAGGATTAAATTGTAAAGTGAATAGTGTTTAAAGAGATTGAATAGCACCCTTAGAACAGGTTCATTGAGGGTCTCTTAACAGAGGTTCTTAACTTTTCTAAAATACGTTTCATAACTTTTAACTAAGAAAACCTAAGAGACGTCTCTTAAATAAGAGTCTTAAGAGCCGTCTCTTAACAAAAAAAAATTAAAAAAAAAAAAAAAAGACAAAGACAAATTTAGTTAAGAACCTCATTCTAAGAGACGCTGATAAACATGGTCTTAGTATTTGAATGTGTACTATTCATACTATTAAAAAAATAAAAAAATAATAAACTGTTGAAATAAAAAATCCTTTAAAATATATAAAAAAAGATAAAAGATTGCTGGAGATGTTCTTAGGTATCGTAGATACATACGTTTTGATCATTCAAAACAATTTGCATCTCATGTGTCATTCTTTTAGTGAAATTCACATACTTATAAAAAAAATACAAGATCAACAAAATAAAATAAAATGTCTTCAAGTGTTTTTAATCAATGAAAATAGTGTTCCACGAATTAGTTCACCAACTTTTTCATCGCAAACTGTTTATATTTTTTAGAACTATAATTTATTCCAAAGTTTATCATATAACTGTGTGACTAAATACCAAACGATTCAATATTGTTTTATGTAAGTTTTAACAATTTTATAAGAAAATATTCAGTGGCATAAAATTTTGAAAAATTTAATTGATAAATTTTCTGTGTTTCCAACTTAAAATTAATTATATTTAATTAGTAGTAAATGATGAAATGGTCCAAATATTTTATAAACCACCCATATTTCATTGAAATTCTCCATATGAGATTTTTTCACAACTACCTCCCTCCTTCGATATAATAGTGCGTATAACTATTAATATAGGCACAATATATTATACTTTTTTAGATACTACAAAATCTTTTTCGTCTTACTACGAAGCAATTGAGTTTTCTTCGGGTCACAGCTAGTGAGATGATTGGGTCACTTTTTCAGACCGAATTAATAAGGTGAGCTCGTTCTAATACCGTATTAACTTTAACTTTATTATGAATTTCTAATTTAAAATAAATGAACAATACCTATAATAGTTAGTCCCTTATATATCACTTATGTCACATCAAAATTTTCAATATAAGATATTTCCGCCAACATGAATTCAATGACTGATTGCTAACTAAAAAGCTTGTGGGGTTTCACGTTTCAGTTAACATTTTCTATTTACTACATATAATATGATCTATTTTACCCAAAAAAATTGTAATCCAGCAATCGATCGTGGAGCTCGACTTTTCAGAATTTTATTGTGGTTTTAAACCCTTTAACTTTAAATGGAAATGAATGTGTAAGAAAAGTCTCATATTAGGTATTTATGTGTCCACAAAAGCACGTGGTGGAAGATGGAATATACAAAGCTTAAGCTTTTGCCCCAACATTTAATCTCTTGGTGAACTATTTTACTCACCCAAAGGAATAGGATGAAACATTTTTAGATAACGACACCTATAGACTAACTATAACACTATTTGGAATGTATTCATTGTACATGAGAGAGAGAGAGAGAGAAAATTGACAGAAAAGAGTAAAGGGAGTAGACATGAAACTTAATTTGTCAAAATGTCGTTCAATCCCGAGAGGTTTTTATTTGCCCTAGTTTTAGTGGGTTTCTTTTAATAGTTACCTCTAAAAAAGTCAAGGATAAGGATAAAAGTAAACAGTACTATATAATTTTGATATGCTCGACCGATCGACTACAAAATCAATAAATGTCACGACAAGAGACAGAACTGAGATGTAGACATTAAGTTTTATATGGCGACGATGCTAGAAGTGGTGTGGTAAATATGGTAGGTACAATCGAAATGACATTCGCCAAAAGATTGGTTGGTAAATGTTATATTGGAATAAACTACTGGTGCATGTAGTAGTCTCTCTTGTAGTTTGTAGTGTATTCGAACATAGTTGAATGAATGAAATTAAGTGGTGCTACAAAAAAGATATGCTAATCCACATACAAACGTTTTCGACAATGTACAATTGATTCAGTATTCAACACCTTACATCTCATTTTATCAATATTCTACTTCTTTTTTTGACAAAGCTATTCTATTACTCAAAAATATGAGGTGGTCTGGGAATTTAAATCGAAATAGAACAACCAATAAAAATTGAACTACGGTAAAAAGTTTGAGCTACTCTAGCTAAACCATTTGCAGTTCGATTGAGATCTCTTAGTATATGGATAATCTTAAAGTCATGATACCTCTTCTGCAACATGATGATCTCTCTTAGCCCTATCGAGAAACTTGGCAAGTCTTGCGGATTTTGAATCATCGCTATAACATCTTTGCATTTTGTAACAAAAGTCTGGCAGGTAGTATATTGTAGTGTAGCTTCCATTGTCCATATTACGGCCCCTAATTTAGAATGTAAAGAGAACATACTATTCTCTTTGTTCTTTAACTCTAAGAGTTATTCAACGCCTAACGCATCCTTCTATACCTACCCATAGCCATTGAATAGTCTACTTTTTTCATCTCATCATTCAACATACATTAAACTTTTAAATAGTACAATGTTTTATTTAATAAAATTCAACAAACTATATTACTAATCAATAATTACTTTTTTCTATATTCAAACTAAATAAACATAGTCTCTATTTAAAGAAAAACTAAAATGATAGATTTTCATATAAAATAAAAATAATTATAATGAGACTATTAATTTTAAATTAGTAAGAGGATATGAAAATATAAAAAAGTGACATGTGTTGTCGATGGTCTCCAATTTCTTTTTATTCAACATGTTGAATCTTTTCGACACTAAATAATTCACATCATCAAAATTCATTTTTCAACACTTCCATTGTAGTGATTTAACTATTGAATCTTTTATTTAACACATTTATTATAGATATTCTTAGAGTAAGTCAAATGGAATGATATTCATAGGTATCTAGCATGTAAAGAAAAAAAATTAAAAAAAATAAGAAAAAGAGAACTAGTTCACCACTCGTCCTAGTCCAATAGTTTAATTATTTGATTTATATTAAAATTTAACTATTCAATTAAAATATTACTCCCTCCGTTTCTTTTTATAAGATGTTTTGGTTGAATGCACGAAGATTAAGATATCTACTTTCTTTTTAAAAATACTTTTAATGATATATTTTTAAAATCATTTAACCAATTATAAAAAAGACTGAATACTTTTATTGGTTAAACAGTTTCCAATAAAGTTAAAGTTAACTTTAAAACTTCAAAACATACCTTAAAATCTCAAAACATCTTATATTTTAAAACAACATAAACTTTCTATAACATCTTATAGAAAAAACGGAGGGAATAATATTTTTCACTTGAAAACCTCTCTTTTACAAAACTAACGGTAATGTTGCTCTTAAAAAAGAAATGACAGGCTAAGTCCATTCCGAGCTTACTGTGATTTACGACTTGCAATCAATCGCATGTTGTACTTTGTTGTTCGTACAAATATTTTATATCTCTAACAAATTTTCAAAAATGAAAGTGTTTAACTAATCACTGCTACTAATCGCATAATTGTAACATATACACAACACCATTTGATCACATGACATAAAAAATCGCAGGTCCCGACGATTTCGAGTCGAACCGGGCCATAATGTTCTTACTACTGGGTTAATAAGACTTTCAAATTCTTTTTTGAAAAAAGAAAGATTTTCAATTTATTTTCTTTTATGAACAAATGAAAATGATTTCAAATTCAAAATACAACCGGATACTTAGAGCCTTTAAGAAACATACCTGCACTTATTTCTTGTTTGCGTAGTTTAACGTATTATCAGTAAGAAAACATATATAGATGATCTGATAAACAGATGTGGCATGGTGTAATGATACTGCATGATGAAGTGACTCATCACATTGGAATCATGCTTTTAAGAAAGTTTATAAATCAAATCAAACTTTTTTTACTTTGTCGTGAATTTATTTTTCACCTTTAACTCCGTTATTTATTGTCCTTCCGTCGTTACGGAATTTCAAAAGACATTTGATGTTGTTATCCCTTTTATTTCAATGTTGTATGTGGAATTTGTCTATTCATTTCTTGCTTGTTTACATGTGCCACTATCTTTGTGCGAAGACAGTACGATCTCGTACAATAATCAGAAAACATATTTATTTTCTTGAACTATCAAAAATATATTAATAAAAACATATTCATGGAACCCTGATTTTTTCAGTTACGAGCCACACATCCCGTGGATTTTTCTAATTTTATCATTTAAGTTTAGCATACCAAACACTAAACTATACAACTGAAAGAACTAACTGATGATATTGAGGATAATAATAATAGAACAGATGATATAATTTTACCCAAAAAACTGATGATTTTCTAAAAAAAAAAACAAAATCAGTATAAACATCTTACTGGCAATACATAAACGTGTGGTAAAAACTTAATGATATTTAACCACGAGTCAGTAGTCGGATGGTACATGACGTCTCAGAATTCTTAAGGGTCTTGAGTTTGAATCTATTGCCATTTAAATTACCTTAATTTGTGGTCACGCGGATATGAGCTAATGCTTAGACCCATTTAAATATTTGGATAGAAGGTTCATCCGTGGATTGCACCTTCCCTTGAAAATTAGTATGGACCTCGGTCCGAAATCTCCTAAGTTAAATAAAAAAGAAAACTTAATGATATTTGAGAAACTATACAGAATGACAAAATACTATGTCATGGCCAATTTTCAAAATTTATTTCACCCCTTATAAGATATATATGTCTCGAGAAAAAAGAAGAAAACTCCATGATTTATGTCACGTCAAATATATTCCATCAACATGAAAAGACGAGAAATAGAAATTTAAACACAATCTCCAAAGCCCTTTTCGACTGAAAGATAAGCCACTTTCTCATGTGGTTTTTGAATCTTCCCCTACTCAATCAATTTCCAGTCGTCTCTACTTTAATTCTTACTTGTATAATCTTAGTAACATGACATCCCTTATTTAATTTATGTATCATTTTAATCAACCTCTTCATCAGACACGGTCCTGCCTTCACGTTACATACTACATGTGTTTACAGATTATGATATGAGATAATTCAATAAAGGTTAGGGGCCTAGGGCAGATTGCTAATTCCTTTACATATCGGGTAGATGGCTCTTGATCAGCTGACTGTGTGTGACAAGTGGAGTAGGATAGTACTTTTAACTCCAAAATAGTTAGATTGCTTTTTTGGGAGTCCAAGGAAATCGAAGAGCCAGTTCAACAGTTCATCAGAATTTACCGTTTAATTTATTCACGGATTCAACATTGCTGGTTAAAATTAAATGGTCTTGCAGATTCGTTATGAATGACCAGCCTTTGCATTGAGATCAGTGGCTAATATACAGGGGGTAAAATGCCCCTATGGATTTTACAAAAATATATTTTATTTACTATTTATTTTGGAGAAATTGGTCAAATTCCCCACCCCCCTCCACCATATAAATTTTAAACTTAAAGTTTAGAGTGCCTCTTTTAAGGTATAGAATTTTACCTCCATAATAAAACTTTATACATCTACCTCTAGTTAAGATTACTTGAATTTTTTTTAAGAAAAAAATGGAAAGTATCTGGACCGAACTCCGACTAATCAGTACCGGCGACTGATCTGGCTCTGAATTTGCTAATGTGATTTAAGACATGACTCCATTTTTTTTTCTTTTTTCTTGGGTAAAATGCCCCATATTGATTTTACAAAGTAGATTTTATTTACTATTTATTTTGGAGAAATTAGTTAAATTCCCCTCCCCGCCCCCACCAAATAAATCTCAAACTTAGGGTTCAGAGTGCCTCTTCTTTAAAGTTACTTCTTTTGTTCCAAAATACTTGATTCACAAAAATTAAGATATACACTATTTCATAAAAAATAATATTAGAAATATAAATCAAAATTAATCCAACCAATCCTTAAAAATAAATATAAGATATCGTTGGTCACACAGTTTTCAATAAAACTAAAATTAATATAAAATATCAAAATATCATCTATTTTAAAATATCAAAAAGTCTCCAAAAAGATCATCTATTTTGGAATGGAAAAAGTATAGAATTTTGCCTCTGTAATAAAACTTTCTAAATTTACTCCTAGTTAAGATTGCTTGAACTTTTTTAAGAAAAAAATGGAAGATATTTGGGCCGAACTCCGACTAATCAGTACCGGCGACTAATCTGGCTCTGAATTTTCTAATATGATTTAAGACATGACCCTATTTCTTTTTTCTTCTTTTTTTGGCTAAAACATGACTCCATTTTCGTCTGATCCGCAGCTTTGAATGATTCAGTTCTCCAAATTTGAAGAAGCACATTTGTTGTAAAAGAAGAAAACAAGCATGAAGAGTATAAACATTAAGATTGTATATTTTTGTTTATGTATTTATTCTTTTCATAGACACATTATGTAATATGTTTTCTCCAGTTAGCCTTGAAAATTTTAGCTTTTACTATGTACATATCCCTTTGTTTCATAAAAAGAATCATTATAGATTTTTTTTTTAAAATGTCATTTTATTTTTTAATGCAAATTTACACGTTAAATTCATCTTTTATCATTTTGAATAACAATAATTTTTTATTTAAATCATTTCTGTTTAATTAATCATACATCAAATAAAAATATATTAGTATATTTCATAAAAAAAATTCAATTTGCGTAAAATATGTCTGCCTAAATGATATTTTTTTGCGAAACAGAGAGAGTATAATACAATATGATAATAATTTGGGACAGCCATTAATTTGTTAGATCCAAAATTAAAAACATTTATTGTCTGCAAAAGATATTTTCATTCTATTCACTTTTAGATGGTCGATATTTTGTTGAAGAATTGACGTGCAAAAACATTATTTACTGAAAAACTTTCCCACTTTCACTTCTACAGTAAACCGGAAAATTGGTGTGTACACAAGCAACAACTAGGGTTTTGAGTTTTGACTATATTATCTTAGGGACCGGAAAACAAGAAACAATCAGGGACCACGTCATTGGTTTTCATGAACTGATTTGATATTAGTGAAAATTAATTTAAATTAAGAAATAATTAACAGTATTTAATTAAATAACATATATTCTATGTGTTGTTCCCTCTAAGTAAACCATAAAGCCATCTTTCAACATTCAACCATCCACATGCAGGTTGTGACACCATCATTATAAGTTATTCCAAAATACCGTAATTAAATAACATAAGTTAGCAGCTTTAGTTATCTGTTCTCACTTTTCTTAGTTTACGGGAAAATAAATTTAATTTGCATGTACGAAATATATGTACGTATGTATACAACACACTTAAATATTGTACTATAGTTCTATAGAATATAGTACGTCGTATAGATTTTGCTAGCTTTGCAATATCACTTGCGAAGTGTATGATTAGGTTTAGGTCGAAGATTACATGCAGGGGCGAGAATTTAGATATTTCAACACTTTACAAGAATTTGTTTTCCGTCCTCTCAACAAACAATTGATAAGATAAATCTCATCACTTGGTTCGGGTGACTTGACCCTTCACTATCATTGGGTCGTTTAGTTCATCTCAGCTTCATGCATACGTGTTTCTTATGTACGTCATTCCAAAACTTAATAAAAGAAAAATAACATTCCTACAAAATTGAAAGAATAAAAGAAAACAAAAATTGACACCTTGTGTAGAGATACAAAAAGTCAATGGTCAAAGATTTGCAATGATATGTCGGTGCCTCCCATAGCCTTTCCGTATAATAGCACAACAAAAACTCTTTGTGTTGCGATGAAACGTGTAGAGTTAGAATCACTAATTAAGTAAGGATTACATATACATCAAAAGGTTTAGAAAACGCCATCACGGCTCACACTACTAGAGAGACAATTATTTATATTACGGACTTGGCCTCAAGGAGTGATGTCCTACGGTCCTACCCCCTTGCATCTCGGTGCATCCGCTGATTTTCGGTGGGGAGCTCCCACATGGCATTACCATATGGTCCTTGTCAAACACAATTCCTAAAACGATAGAACACTCTTTTCTAGGCCTGGGCACGGATCGAATATCCGGGTTTGTGAAGGTATTTGTGATTTGTTTCGTATGTTACGGATATTTAATTTTTCGATTTGTTTTGTTTCGAAAAAATATGGATATCCGAAAAATAAATAAATATTTGCAGATATTTACGAATATTTACGGATATCTCATCCGTTTTGATTAATACAAATAATCTTAAAAATTCGCTACAAACTTGTTTTGTAAAATATTTTTTTTGCATGATATATAAAATAAAAATTAAAAAGTAGTGAATCTACATATTTTGTAAGAAAATTAAACTTTGTTAACAATTATAATAGCACAAAACTTAAGAAAAATTTATAATTGTCATAAGTTTTTTTCTTTTATTTTTATGTCATACTTTATATAAATAATAATGTGAATAAAATTGGTCATATCATATGTTAGAATAATAATTATATAATTTTATACATTTAAAACTTTAAATATAACCAAGATATACATGTATTTATATATTGCCGGATCGGAGCGGATATTCGCTTTTCAAAATTTTAATAGTTGTGATTTGTTTCGATTTCAATGGATATTAATTTTTAGTATTTGCTTTGCTTCGAAAGTTTACGGATATCCAGAATTTTCAAATCGAATCGAAACGAATAACGAATCGAATCAAATTTGATGAATAAAATGCCCAACCCTACTCTTTTCCATGGTATTCACTTTTGTCATGATTCAGATATTTTTAGCTCTTTCTAGTTATTTTTGCTTGAAAACAAGGGAGATGGCGAGCGTAAAATCGGCGAACGAATATAAAAAATGCAGACCGTATTGCTGACATCACCTAGAGATGTTATCTACGAAATTTTCCATTACGAGTTTTACATCTTTCAATTTGAGGATGCTTTTGGAATATAATATAATAAAGTTTTATAGTCATATGCACAGAAAAATCAACTCACAAGAAAAGAAATAAGAAGTTTGACTAACTTAGAAGGGGATAATGTAAATATTTACCAAGTATTTAGCTGCTAAATAGTAAATACGAACACGGAAGTGACCAAAGAATATGTACATATAGTCGTCTTGTTAAAAAACGCATATGTTAGTTTGTTAGCCACCGATTTTAAGCCTAAAATATACAGTAATCAAGTTATACTTACGTGGAGCCGTCATGTGTTTATGAAACCGTATGTGTTTTTGAAACCGTATATATTTAAATGAATATAATTTTCTTTTAATCAATGATTTACGTTTCTACGGATTCGACTAAACGTGTTTTAGTCGTTCCTTACAGTATCTCTATACTACCAGTGGCTTTAATTGATGTTGAGTTTTGAAGATATACCCCTATTATATAGGGTTGCTTCTCGAATATTATTCCAACTTACTTGTCAAGGATATAAAATATATACTTTTGTGATAAGACAAATACTTTGTAAAAAACGCTATATATATATATATATATATATATTTCTTAGAAAAAATATACATATATATATATATATATTTGTGTGTGTGTATACGAACAATCTATCTATCAATCAATACTATTATATATTAGCAAAAAAAAATTTTACATTTGAACTTTTACATTAAAAGTTGGAACGGCTAAAATCGTTGTTGCCGTTAATGAATTATCATGTTTATTCATTATATAGCTAACAATAATAAATTAGTTATAATAAAAATATATCAAAATAAAAAAGGAAAATCCATAATGTTCCTAATTTTTAGTTTAGATATGTTTTGTTTGAAATCACTATATGGTGTTTTGCCTATCCAATAACACTCATTATTTGTTTTTATTTATAGAAAAGTTAAATTTATGAAATAGTAAAATATTTTTTTGTATATATCTATCGAGTAAATAATTTCTTTTGTATCATTATCTCAACTTTTTTCTAGATTATAATAAAAATTTTAATTATTTTTCTGTTTTTCTTTTAATTTTGTGTTCTTAAAGTTTTTGATAGTCTCATGTAAGAGTAAAAAGATGAAAGATTACTTTCTTACTTTACTGTATTGTAATTTTTTTTCTTAATCTTATAGGTTTTAGTGGGTTATAAAAATGAAGAAAAAACAAAAAAATGATTAAAAACATAAAGAATGATTAATATGGTGATCTTTAATATACAATATAATTAAATAAATATTTATAAAATAATTAAATATGCATGTGCGGGCCAAACAACTAGTTACAAAATACTACTTTTAACAAATTGTGAAAATATCGCATTTTCCTTGTCTTTCTCTACAATACTTGCAGAGTTTCATGCATTAACCCTTTTTCTCATAGAATTGTTATTTTTTTTTTACAATTTCTTATGAATTAAAAAATAACCTATAACTATATAAACCGTAGGTAGTCATTATCTTTATATATCTTTTCCATAGTATCTTCTTCTAGAATTTCCGCATTATATATGATAGAACATTCCAAATCAAACAGGGAGGGTTTAAATAAGATAAACAAGAATATAATATGAAAAGTAGAAACACTTTGACGGGAATAATATCTTTGCTAAATATTACCATCTTGGTCTCGTATCTAATTCTAGTTAATATCTAGACTTTGAAGTCAAATAGTAGGTATCCCCGATGTGATAATTCCAGTAACAAAAAGTCGAGTTTACAATTTAATTAAGGCGTTTGCCAAATATTTGACAAATTATCATTGATTATTTTTTTCAAATTATACAAATAAAACCATCTAAAAGAAAACATGTGTTCACACCCAACAAATGTTTGATTATATACACTCATTTGATTTTCATGGATGATCAAAATTATAACAAATCCAGCAAAAAGGTCGGATACGTGAAGGCACCAAACTAGTGTAAACACCAATTACACGTGTCAACCAATAACAATGGAGTCCAGCTGTAATGGTCCACACCTCTGGATTTCTACTACTTCTCGCCGGGATACATTGACCAAAAAACATCTCAAAGTTCATAGTGAACGCCGTTTTTTGTGTTTACCGGGAAACGGAAAATGATGGTGTAGCTTAGGGTTTTAGAAAAGGCTTTAGGGGACTTTGTTGCCGGTTATTTGTGGGACAACTCCGTTAGAAACTACTGCTGATTAAACGGATATTGCCGGTTTCTCCGCCCTGGTTAACCGGGTAAAAATCCCGTTATAAAATCTGTGCCCTCATTTATGCTATTTTCTATCTCTCTCTCTCACTCTCATTCTCATATGGCTGTGTTTGCATTTGAGCGTTCCTGTCACATTAATTCTTAATGTTTTTTCTTCTTTCTATTCTTACTTTTACCGTAATGGTCAAAGCAGAACCAAAGCAAACAAAAAAGTTTAAGATGAAATCAAACCCAATTTCGTGTAACATATATTATTATACATACACTTTTAAATATGGGTCCTTCAAATATATATAAGAAGGATTAAATATTTATAAGTTGAAGCTTTTTTAATTAAGATTAAATTCAATTCAATTCAAACAAAAAAATTGAAATCAAGCGGAATTATAAATGAATTTATTTGGTTGTGTAGAACAAAAAAGGGAACTTAAAATATGGGAGAACTTTTTGTTTAACTTTTTTGAAACTTCTTTTGTTTATAGGTAAACATGAGTTAATTTTGTTAACCGAGTCCTATAAAAGAAGTATTGTATCAAGTTTATTTGTTCTCCAGCTTAATTAGTGTCATCCGACTTCAAGGTATACAAAACATGCATGATCATTTTGTGAATAATAAAATCAATATAAGTCATGACATATGGGTGATTGATGGGGCTGTAAGCAGAGAATTTAGCTTTAATTTTTATCTACAACCATATAAATCACCAATCATGCTTTAACTAGTTTTTAAAACTAAAGTAAAAAAAATAAAAAAATGGCTATAAAATTTTTATTTTCTAAAGCAATAATATATTGCTGTAGGATTGCTATAGGAATATATTTCTTTTTTATATTTTTTTCTATTTAATTTCTACAGCTAAGTTAGTTACAGCTACATCAAAAAATTCTATAGACTAAATTCTACAGTAAAATTTCTACAGCTACACTCGAACTAATCACCCCCATAAAAAGGGGTATTAGTGCAACTATAATATTACATGTTCCAATTTTTTTTTAGAAAAGTTACCTGTTTCAGTGCAGAAAATTTCATGTTCATGATCATTTCATTTAAGAGAATTATTTAGGTTCAGTGATGGGGGTAAAAGCAATTGACCAATATATAGTGTATCATACTATCAACCCCTTTCTCCAAAGAGAATATTTATCTAATGTATTTTATTAGCTGAAAATAAAGTGGGCGAATTAATGAATAATATATAGTTTGAATGTCCTTCATATATTATTCAAGCCAGTAGGGGTATTGACCATTTTGGAAAATTAAAATATTATTGAATTCCACCTTTTTGAAACGAAATAAAATAATTTAAATCCAATTAAACACGAATAGTAAGCCGTTCACTGAAATCCTGGATATTATTACATAATGTTAATTTATTTTTATACCCTTCGACGTCATCTTCACTTCACCCTCTTCCTCCCTCCCTCTCTCTATATATATCAACCCCTTCTCTTCTATTCTTCCTCACACCCTTCAAGCTATAAGACTAAACAAAGCTTATTCACCATCTTCATTCTCTCATTTCAATCTCTAAACCCACAAAAAATAAAAACTTAAAACGATGCCTGAGGCACCAAAGATCGAAGTTTCTGATGAGACTCTCGCTGAGAAGAACAAGAACAAGCTCCAGTTCATTGAGGAAGTGACCTCAAACGCTGACGATGTCCAGAAAAGGGTTCTTGAGGAGATCCTCTCACGCAATGCTGACGTGGAGTATCTTAAACGTCACGGGCTCGAGGGACGAACCGACCGTGAGACTTTCAAACACGTCATGCCTGTCGTAACGTACGAAGATATTCAGCCTGAGATCGACAGAATCGCTAATGGCGATAAGTCTCAAATCCTCTGCTCTAGCCCCATCTCTGAGTTCCTCACCAGGTTTGTTCATTGTTACTCTGTTTTTTACTCTGTTTTTTGCTCTGTTTCATCACTTTGGCTGAGATGTAATATTCGAATCTTTATTGGTCAGTCTTCGGTTTTAATGGGTACTCAAAAAGGTTTTAACTTTCTCATCCATTCACTGTTAATACCTTTATAAAAAAAGAGAAAAAAAATTCTCATATATATATATATTGTTAATGTTAACTAAAACCTGATATTAAAAAAAATGTTTTAGACATAAACTGATGTTAATTGTGTCAAAACAGTTCTGGAACATCTGGAGGAGAGAGGAAACTGATGCCAACAATAGAAGAGGAGCTAGACAGAAGAGCACTTCTCTACAGTCTCTTGATGCCTGTGATGAGCCAGTTTGTTCCTGGTCTTGACAAAGGCAAAGGAATGTACTTTCTGTTCATCAAATCTGAATCCAAGACACCTGGTGGTCTCCCTGCACGTCCTGTCTTAACCAGTTACTACAAATCCTCTCACTTCAAAAACAGACCCTATGACCCTTACACCAACTACACAAGCCCTAACCAAACCATCCTTTGTCCTGATTCTTACCAGAGCATGTACTCTCAAATGCTATGTGGGTTATGCCAACACAAAGAAGTACTTCGTGTTGGTGCTGTCTTTGCCTCTGGTTTCATCAGAGCCATCAAGTTTCTTGAGAAACATTGGCCTGAACTGACCCGTGATATTAGAACCGGTACACTCAGTTCTGAGATAACCGATCTTTCGGTCCGTGAGGCGGTAGGGGAGATTCTTAAACCGGACCCAAAGCTTGCAGATTTTGTTGAATCAGAATGCAAGAAGAACTCTTGGCAAGGGATCATCACTAGGCTTTGGCCAAACACAAAGTATGTGGATGTGATTGTGACTGGGACAATGTCACAATATATTCCAACTTTGGATTATTACAGCAATGGTCTGCCTCTTGTTTGCACAATGTATGCTTCTTCGGAGTGTTACTTTGGTGTGAATCTTAGACCCCTATGCAAACCAAGCGACGTCTCTTACACTCTCATACCAACCATGGCCTACTTCGAGTTCTTGCCTGTTCATAGGAACAATGGAGTCACTAGCTCAATCAGTCTTCCAAAAGCACTCACTGAGAAAGAACAACAAGAGCTTGTTGATCTCGTTGATGTAAAGCTTGGTGAGGAGTATGAGCTTGTGGTCACCACCTATGCCGGTAAAATTTTTTTTTTTTTAATCTAGTTATTATTTTATTGATATTTTTTTTTAACAAAAGACTTAAAATATGTTGTTTTGTGATATTCTTTACAGGACTGTACAGATACAGAGTGGGTGATGTCCTAAGAGTGGCTGGTTTCAAGAACAATGCGCCACAGTTCAGCTTCATATGCCGCAAGAACGTGGTCCTAAGCATTGATTCAGACAAAACCGACGAGGTGGAGCTTCAAAACGCAGTTAAAAACGCGGTAACACACCTTGTTCCCTTCGATGCCTCACTCTCCGAGTACACTAGCTATGCAGACACATCGTCCATCCCAGGCCACTATGTCTTGTTCTGGGAGCTATGCTTGAACGGTAACATGCCGGTTCCTCCCTCGGTCTTCGAGGATTGTTGTTTAATCATAGAGGAATCGTTTAACAGTGTGTATAGACAAGGAAGGGTCAGTGACAAGTCCATTGGACCGTTGGAGATCAGGGTAGTGGAGTCAGGGACTTTTGATAAGCTCATGGATTATGCGATAAGCCTTGGGGCATCGATCAATCAGTACAAGACACCGAGGTGTGTGAAGTTTGCTCCCATCGTTGAGCTTTTAAACTCTAGGGTTGTGAAGTCTTACTTCAGCCCCAAGTGTCCAAAATGGACCCCTGGTCACAAGCAATGGGGAAGTAACTAAAGAGGAAACTTTGATGAGAAAGAGAGACTCTCTATGTGATAAAGTTTCTAGTCCCATTTGAACTGTTTTGTAATGAATATGGAAAAAAGTGGTTAATCATTATGTCTGTCTGTCTCTCCAATTTTAATCTTAATCTTAATTTTTGCTTTACTGTTTTTTGGTAAACTTTTATCTTAAACTATGTTTAGCTCCTAATCACATGTACATAGGAACTTTATGTTCTTTTAATCCATTTCGTTTTTACTGATTAGTCAGGGTGAATTTGCTAAAGCCTTAAACTGACCTGGTTTAGCAAACTCAATAATTAGAAAACCATAATTTGTTCGACTGTTATGTATTTTTAGTAAGCTATAGTTTTCCATGTATAAATCATCGAGAGATGAAGAGGACTCATCAAAGATTCAAGGATCGAAAACTAGTTAATTAAATAAATAATATGTATGTAGATGGTAGACCCGACAATTTATTATGTGCATGTAATATAAAAATGTGCTGCATTTTCAAACTATTTTATAACTCGAGCAAGTATTTTTTCAGTTCAATTCACACTAACGTCAGAAGTAGCACACATGAATAAGACTTATTATTGCATTCTGGTATATTACATATCCTCTTGGAACTAGAAATTGATGAAATTTTGCCAAGTTGTGAGAACATTTGTTTCCTGTGTGATCATCAAACACCACAAAACTGGCTTGAAATTGTTTTTTTTTTTTTACATATAAAAGATTCAATTTGAATAAAGAAAATTATTCAAAGTTTACAAAAAGGCAGAAATGCCATTGTAATCGATTTTAATATTATTTCTGAGCTACAAAAAACAGCAGACAATACTTAGAATGGCTGCTGACATTATTTATTTATTTACAAGAAAGAGATGTTTAGTTAAAAATACTCAAGAAACTTATATATACATATTACTATTGGTCGTTAGAAGCCATTGTTTGGGTTCAAAAATAATCCAAGATTTTTTTGTCATACTGTCATACTTTATACAAGTACATTACGGCCTCGATTGGTAAAGTCTTCATTTCTAGACTTTTATCAGTTTTGATGTTTTTTTCATTGTCTTATTTCTATTTTTCTGAATTCTATATGGTGTCAGTTTATATTTTTTATTTCAAATTATGGTTTCTAAATTAAAATTATGACGTTTGTCAATATGACTGTTTAAATTTAAGATTTTATTTTGTTTAAATTTTGTATTCATTCTATCGTTTTTATTATTGGTATTTGAAGTAACTGTTTATATAACTATATGATTATATTTAGTCAAAAAATACTATATGAATATATTGGTTTTCTGCATCTCTCTACTAACAAATCCATTAAGATATATAAGCTATTTTGAGGAGATCAATGATCACATCCACACAAAAAAAAACAATATTGTGAAATTCTTTGGTTGACCTTTTTTGTGTCAACAACTCTTTGGTTAACCTAATATTGAAACCAAAATTTTCCACAAATAATTTTCTTAGGCGACAAAGAGAATGACAAGAACTTCAATGATTTGGTAAACAAAACAGAAAATTTCAGATGGCACAAACCGAGTGTCGGTTATTTGCTGGATTTGTCACGTGGCCAATCCGACAATCACTCGAATATACTTACACGTGTGGTTACAAATTTGTTGACTTTTGACTGACCCCATATGAAGGTATCCCGCACGTGCGCTGCATCAAATTGTTCCCTTTCTGGGCTTACATTGTGGCTCAGGTAGGCGATAACTTGGCCCAGTAGTACTGTAGAAGTGTGTTCTGCGTTTTACTTCTTTTGTCTCCAATTTCAAATTATTATTTTTGCTCACATCAGGCCAGTAAACATGATAAGTATAGCACTGTTTATCAGAATAGTATAACTATAACAATGCCCATCATGTGCTGTTTGGACAGTGGAAGATACATGTATATATGTATAGTATTATTTTATATACATTAATACTACACGCAAACAACAAACATAACAATATGCAATGTTTGTATGTCTAGTGACCATTATTGCACATATAATCATAATATACGTGGTTGCTCTTGATTCCGTTATCTTCTGACGTCTCCGGCTGAGTTAAACCTTCTGATTATTGTGTGGAAGGTTGTGTTCGGTACACTCTTTGGTGTATCGTAACCCACTGTGGTCGCGAACATCACTTGGCATCCACGATCACAATACACTTGCACGTCTTCATTATGTGTGGTGTCTCTTGAACGTATTCATAATACACATAATACATTTGCACGTAATACTCTAATACACTCGTTGGTGTATTGGGTTGTTTCCAATACCAATTGAGTTTTACTTCTCCGATCATTTGTCGTGCTCTCATATGGGGCTGTCACAGAGACTGTTGTCTGCTCATTCAGTGGATATCAAAGGCAAGGGATTGCTCTACAATGACGATGATGAACCAATAAAATTAACGGATCATGATGATGCTTTTTTTCATAAAAGAATTTCGTTTAAATCTTATTGGGAAAATTCTAAATCCGAAGAAACAAAAAGTGGAGAAACTTCTTCAAACGATGCCATCTCAGTGGGGTCTACATGATAGGATCACAGCGAATGATTTGGGAAATGAGAAGTTTCTTTTTAACTTCACCTTTGAGGATGACTTAAGCTCTGTTCTTCGACAAGGTCCGTTTCATTTCAACTTCTGCATGTTTGTGCTGGTTCGATGGGAACCAATTGTACATGACGATTACCCATGAGTAATACCATTCTGGGTGCACCTGGTTGGTTTCCCTCTACACTTATGGACATGCAAAAACCTAAGAACCATTAGCGGAATAATTGGACATGTTGACACATTCGAGCTATCTGAGGGTTGTATGCTCATTGAGATAGATTCACGCCGTCCACTAAAATTCTCAAGGAAAGTTCAGTCACCAGAAGGGGATGAGATTACCATCGAGATTAAATATGATATGCTGTTTAAACACTGCACTATCTGTGGACTACTATCACATGAGAAAGGATATTGTCCTTCGACAAGTATCCAAAACCGGCTACAGCCTCCGAGAGAACGTCCTGATGTCTTCTCTAGAGTACAAGTTCCATCTGAGAGCTATATTCTGCAGTCTCAGACACATGTCGAGCAAGACAGCCCACATGCAGCCATGTCTTCTTTGAGGCAAAGGAAAGGCCTAGATCATAAAGAGGAGCATTCACATCGATATGATAAAGGAGAGAGACGTTATGAGAATAATTATAATTACTCTCGCTCCAGGGACAAGGATGGATACCGCATGGAGGATAGAGTATCCAGAAATCGATCAGACTTCCATAGAAGCAGTCGATTTGGAGGAAGTCAGTATGCACCTTACCATCACAAACAAGACCAAAGATGGAGAGCTAAGCCAGCACTGATTATGGATAAGGTGGAGGACAAGCTGCGGCCTCTTGTTCAGTGGAAGGGGGACTATGTTGCCTCCCGTGTGGATACTCGTGATATCTCACTAGATATTGTTCCTTATGAAAAATATCGACTATGCATAGATCTATGTCTGATAGGAAACAAATGAGTGGGGACACCCAACAAAGGAGGATGTTAGCGAGAAAGATTGTGACCCCATCAGCAGAGGATATTTCTATGGATGGCAATGTAACTATCTGTGGTAAGGGAGCAGCTCGTGCACTATCTTTTTCGCTTAAACCCGCGGATGGGAGTAAGGATGACTAGATAACTGGGGCATTGGATGATGTGGAAAAGACTGAGCAAGATGATGCAATGCTAGGTTTTGAACCTAATGAGGATGACTTACTAGGAGAGGAACTGTTGGAATCAGAATCTAAATGGCCAGAACCCTATATATGGTGGAGGGGCGATCTAAGTTAGAAAAGAAGGCAACAAAAGTGGTGAAATCCGGTTCCAAGAAGATTGCCTCTATGGGCTTTACAAGCAAGAAACTTGAGTTCCTTCGTCGAGGATCTCCAAGCAAACGATCTAAGTCTCAGGGACCAAATATGGCTGCTGGAGCAAGCAAATCAAGACTACATAGTGAGAAGAGGATGAGAGATAAACATGGAAGAAAGGAGGATGCGATGAGGCCTAAAAACTCATCGAACATGGAGCCATGAAGACGATCAGTTGGAACTGTCGAGGGATTGGGAACAACCTCACAGTTCGACGCCTTAAGGAGATGTGCATGAAACATCACCCATGACTTGTGTTCCTTTATGAGACGAAGAATAATAGGTCAATGTTGCAAAACATTAAGACCAAACTAAGATTTGACCGTTTGTTTACCGTGGAGCCACTTGGCCTCAGCGGTGGTTTAGCTTTATTTTCTTTGGAAGAATTTCAAATTAATGTTTTGTTTTCGAATAAAAGAATGATTGATGTAGAGGCAATCATTGATGGAATAAAGGTCTATATGCCATTTGTCTATGGTGATCATGTGTTAGAACAAAGAGATCAAGTGTGGGAACGTCTTACGTGTTTTTCCACTACAAGAACTGGACCATGGTTTATGATTGGAGATTTAACGAAATAACAGATCATAAAGAAAAAGTTGGTAGGAGACCTCGCTCAGATAGCTCTTTTTTACCTTTTAAACAAATGTTAAATGATTGTGGAATGCTGGAGTTTCTATATTCTGGAAATATGTTATCATGAGTGAGAAATAGGGCAGGGAGAATCACAGTAAGATGTCGACTGGACAGAGCTGTCGGTAATGCAGAGTGGCATAAAAAAATTTCCTCATACTTCGATTAATTATATGCGGCTACGGGGATCAGATCATCGTCCGATTCTTGCAAACATTTTATCAAAGCCGGTGAGGAAATCAAAGTCATTCAAATTTGACAAGCAATGGATTGATAATGATAAATTAAGGCAGGTCCTTTTGGAGGGCTGGAAGTCTACTGAATTACCCCTTGATGCAAATATCATTGAGCATATCTCAAGTTGTCGCAAAGCATTGGGACAATGGAGGAGACAACGTGATTTAAATTCAGGCAAGCATATAGAGGATTTAAAAGACAAAGTGGAGGGGTTATACATGAACGATGATGCCACAACAGGGGAAATAACTGAGGCTTTGGAAGAATTATCTGACGCTCTTAAGGCAGAAGAGATAAACTGGAAATAAAAGAGTCGAATCTTCTGGTTTAGAGAGAGAGATCGGAATACAAAATTTTTTCATTCACCGACAAAGCAGCGGAGGGCGAGAAATAAGATCACTCAGCTTCTCGACCCTAATGGAAATATAGTGGAAGATGATTATGGTCTAGTAACCATAGCTACTAGTTATTTCCGAGAGTTATTTGGGTTTTCTAACCCAGAAAACATAGAAGATGCTTTATCGGAGGTGTCCACATCGATTACCGGATCAGATAATGAGGAACTCACCATACCGGTTTCAGAATGGGAAGTTAAATTAGCCTTGTTCGCAATGCATCCGGAGAAAGCCCCAGGGCCAGACGGAATGACAACATTGTTTTACCAAAAAAATTGGGATATTGTGAAGGAGGACTTAACTCTTATGGTTAACCAATTCCTTTTTGAGGGAACAATGCTTACTGGATTAAACGATACAAATATATGTCTCATCCAAAAGGTTAATAAACCAAACGAGATGTCTAAATTCCGGCCTATTGGCCTGTGTAATGTCAGTTATAAGATAATCTCCAAGGTCCTATGCCAGAGATTAAAAAATTTCTACCAGGACTAATATCTAAAACTCAATCGGCATTTGTTGCTGGAAGACAAATTTCGGATAATGTTATGATTGCACAAGAAATGTTTCATGCGCTGCGAACAAAACCGAACAGACGAAATAAGAGGATGGCGATTAAGACATATATGAGCAAAGCGTATGATAGAATGGAATGGACCTTTATTAATGCAGTAATGCAAGAGATGGGGTTTTCAGAAATATAGATAGATTGGATCATGTAGTGCATAACTTCGGTTAAGTACAAAGTTTTCATGAATGGTCAACCAAGAGGGAACATTGTTCCGGGAAGAGGTCTACGACAAGGAGATCCTTTGTCTCCTTTCATCTTTATTTTATGCACGAAAGCGCTCGTTAGCTTTCCCAATCATGCTGATATTCAAGGGAAGATAATAGGGATGCGGGTTACACGCGCGTGCCCCTCGATATCTCACTTTCTCTTTGCTGATGATAGCCTTTTCTTCTGTAAGGCGGAGCCCCGTGAATGTGAAGAAGTTATGAAAGTGATAAGGAAATATGGTAAAGCATCAGGATAGTGTATTAATTTTGAGAAATCTTCATTACTCTTTGGTAAGAAGATATATGTTCATTCTCGCGAGCAAATTAAAAAAAAAGCTAGGAATACATAATGAAGGAGGGATGGGATCATATTTGGGAATACCAGAAGACATCAGTGGCTTCCTACTGCAGATGAACAAAGTGAATGGCTGGACGGGCAGATGGCTTTCGAAAGGTGGAAAAGAGGTTTTAATTAAATCCATTCTATTAGTTCTCCCAACATATGTGATGTCGACCTTCCTACTGCCATTAGAGATCTGTGAAAAAGTTTCAAGTGCCATTGCAAAATTTTGATGGAGTTCAAACACACCAAAGAGAGGTATACACTGGGCAAAATGAGCAAAATCGTGTAAACCGAGGGAGGAAGGAGGCATGGGATTCCGTTTGATTAATGAGTTTAACTTGGCTCTTTTGACCAAACAACTATGGAGATTGTTTCAATGCCCAATTACCTGGTGGCGAGGGTATTAAGAGGGAGATATTATCAAATGAGTTCGCCTTTGCGATCAATTCTAGCCAACAACCCTTCATATGTGTGGACCAGTATATTACCGGCACAGAGTCTATTATTATTAGGTATAAGACATAAGATTCACTCGGTATATGAGGTTAAAGTGTGGGAGGATCCCTAAATTCCGACAATACCTGCTAGACCGGCCCATTCCTTTGCTTCAGTTCTGCACCCAAATATGAGAGTTAGCGAATTAATTAACTAGGAGTCGAAGGAATGGGATATGGACCTGCTGTTAAACTACATTGACTCGGCTGACATTCCTCTCATACAGAGTTTAGCTATTAGCACAACAAACCATAGTGATACATACTATTGGAGCTATACCAAGAATGGCCAGTACACAGTAAAATCAGGTTACTGGGTAGCTCGGAAACTTCTAAGGAAAGATGAGGATGGAGCGAAATGTGGACCTAGTATAACCGATCTACAAGCCTTTGTTTGGAAGGTCAAAGCACCTCAAAAGATGTGTCATCTTATGTGGCAATTGATAACGGGACATGTGACGGTCACAAAGAATCTAATTATAGAAACTAGAAATATAGCCCCCGCGCAAGCGCGGGGCTGAATCTGTTTTCTTATGCTTTAAGTGTGTATGAGATTTTGTTGTTTGTATCTTGTCTAAATCTTTGTTTTTTTTGCGTATTGCAATATTGGAATCATCACTTCTATTGAGTTCACTTCCGTTTTATTATGTATTCAAGTGAAATGTAATTTTCATTACAAAGCTGAATAAAAATTAGGAAGATTATGACATTAAGTTATGTGCATAAGATAGTTTGAAGATCAGGAAGTTTAATCCTTAAAACTTTCTGTAGTACTTTATGCAAAATTCTAATTTATATGTAGAGATGAAATCTTTAATTTGCTTGTTGACATGGAATAATAATGTAACGTCCCGACCGTCCACGGTTAATAGGCTGCCCATGTCCGTGCTCTCGGCCCGTGGATCCCATCCCATCTGACGATCGGTTCGTTAATTTTTCCAATGTCTCCGAATCATTGTTTACTGACCCTACAATCACCACCCGACCTTCCTCGTGTTTTTGATTCACTCGCATGGTATCGTGGACACCCTTAGAAAATACCAAACTGTAATATTATTATATAAAATTTTACAAAATCTCATGTAGTTCAGTTGGTTATGTCAATCAAATAAACATTGAGGTGAAGAGTTCGAATCTCATAGCATGCAATACATCATTTTAAAAAAAAATTGTGTGGGACCCATTTATTGCTGACGTGGCGGAAGGAGAGAGAGTAACTCTCCCATTATAATATAGTTCCGGATCTGTTTTCTTATGCTTTAAGTGTGTATGAAATTTCATTGTCCGTATCTTGTCTAAATCTTTTTTTTGCGTATTGCAATATTGAAGTCATTACTTCTATTGAGTTCACTTCCGCTTTGTTATGTCTTCAAGTGAAATGTAATTTTCATTAGAAAGCTGAATAAAAATTAGGAAGATTACGACATTAAGTTATGTACATAAGATAGTTTGAAGATCAGGAAGTTTAATCCCTAAAACTTTCTGTACTACTTTATGAAAAAATCTAATTTAATTTAGAGATGAAATCTTTAATTTGCTTGTTGACATGGAATAATAATGTAATGTCCCGACCGCCCACGGTTAATAGGCTGTCTATATCCGTGCTCTCGGCCTGTGGATCCCATCCCATCTGACGATCGGTTCGTTAATTTTTCCAATGTCTCCGAATCATTGTTTATTGACCCTACAATCACCACCCGACCTTCTTCGTGTTTTGGATTCACTCGCATGGTATCGTGGACACCCTTAGAAAATATTAAACTGTAATATTATTATATAAAATTTGGTTTCTAGTTTACAAAATTTCATGTAGTTCAATTGGTTATGCCAATCAAATAAACATTGGGGTAAAGGGTTCGAATCTCATAGCATGCAATACATCATTTTTAAAAAAAAAAAATTACGTGGGACCCACTTATTGCTGACGTGGCGGATGGGGAGAGAGTAAACTCTCCCATTATAATATAGATTTGAGATGCGACAATTATTGTCCGCGTTGTGGAGAGCCGGAAGAGACGGCAACCCATTCTATTTTTGAGTGCCCCCTGGCCCTACAAGTATGGGATCTATCATCGACGCCCTCTGGTCCAAACACGTTCCCACTACCCAATATTTATGCTAACATTGATTATCTCTTTTGGAGAAAGAATGAGATTATTGCTCCTAAGTCGCACAAGAATCCTTATCCTTGGATAATTTGGTACATCTAGAAGGCCAGAAATGATAAATTATTTAGGAGAATAGATCGAGATCCAATGGAATTAGTAAGATATGTAGAGAGTGATGCCTGGCATGGTTTAACGCCAATGAGACGACTAACCTGGACTCACAAGGCCACAGAGAGAAGAGCCACATACCTTAATTCTGGAGAATATCTGTTTGGTGGATGGTTCTTGGACAGTTGATGACGAGTGTAGTGGATGTGGATGGGTGTGGAAGAAATGTAGTGGGAAGACGGAGCTTATGGGGACGCGAAATCTAAGAAAGCGAGAATCAACGCTTCATTCTGAGTTAGAAGCCCTTAGATGGGCAATGGAGAATATGTTGCAATATTCGCCTTGTCAACGATTTAGTACATATTGCAAAGACGTTATAGCTACGATTAGGGAACGAGGGGCATGGTTAAATTTTGCAACAAAATTGGAGGCTATTAAGACGCTGATGATATGCTTTCCAGGATTTGAGATTTGCCATATCCCAAGGATTCACAATGGAATCTCAGATGCTCTGGCCAAGACTGCATGTTTATTTCATACAAATCTTTTTTTTTGTTGGTTGTTCTATTCCGGTCTGGATTCCAAGATCACCTCAAGTTTGAGTAATAGAATAGTCGTTTGCTGGCAAAAAAAATCATAATATACGTTTTTTTTGTCCTAATTTATAATTTTATCATCAAATTGGTTATGCCCGGCTAACAAGATCAAGTTTGATTTATTTATGTTTTTGCTTATTGTGTGATGAATGTAGAAATCTAAGACACTGCTAAAAGGTTAAGGCCTAAGGGAAGCTATCAAGTTATACAAGTGTGATATGGTGGTTTAGCATTAATACTTCCATTTCGACAAAGTAACCACAATGTCCACAATGTGGTATCTGGTGATATGCGAACTTTGAGTTGTTAAGTAATTCAGGTTCGACGATGTCCGATTACATTTTATTTTGTGGTCACACACATATATATGTCTATTTTACTGTTTATTTGGATATCTGAAATGCGAGTTAATCCGTGAGCTGCACCATTCCTTTGGAAATCAGTCTTGACTTTTTTTATGGGCTAGGAATACCCCAAAAAGAAGAAAAAGTATAGAAAGTTGAAGTCTTCTAATACGGACTTATGGCATCTCCAACAAGCTCCTTCATTTTTGGAAGGGTCCACTCTTAAAATAAGAGGTTGAAGAGGTGGTTCTCTAATGATGACCTTCAAATTGTTTCTCTTAAAATTTTATATTTTACACTTTGGTCCTCAATTTTATTAATAATGAATTATGATCATTAAATTTTAATGAATAAAAAATAAGCACATATTAATATAAGGTATTGACAGTAAACAAATTTAATAATAACACCAAAGTACTTATAATAAAAAATAAGAAGACATAAAATTGCATATAATAATAAAACACAAACAATTCGAATCACAAAAACTAATCAATACGATTATTTACGTAATGCTCCCATATATGCTCAATCAATACATTTTTAAGTGAAATGAAATTCTTTATTTTTATATGAGATTACATGCTAAAAATTGCTGGAAACGCATATCTTCATTTATGGATATCTCAATGTTTATTAGTGGCGACAATCTTGCATCTCGAATAGGTACTTTTATGTAACTTTTATTTTGATGTTAAATATTATGATTCTATTATTATTTCAAATGTATCTAAATATTTTGAAATGTATCATTATTTCTGTGTGAAATGTTTTATAATATTTAAGTGTAAATATAATTATAATACTAAAATGAAATATAAGTAATAATAAGTATACAATCATAGAACATATATAAATAGAAAGATTAAAAAAAGAAGTAAATAGTGTTTTGAGGAGCTGAATAGTGCACCCCTTAAATTTGAGGATACACTGTTCACCCCCTTAAAATTTAAAGGAATAAAGAGCTGATGAAATGTAAAACCTCTCATAAAATAAAGGGATAAAAGTTTATCGGAGATGCTCTTCTAGAATCGTGAGATAGTTGGATTGATGTATTACAAAATTGATCTAATAGTTATGCATTATTTATTTATAGTAAAAATGGATGGTCGGCTCATAAATATTGTACTTCCTAGTTCCTACATGTTGTATTGTGGTGGTTTAAAATGTTGATCGTGGCCAAATATGGATTGCTAATTTGGTAAACACAAATACACAACTTATTTTTGTTGGATCTACTAAAATTTCATGATTTTCATTATTTCGATTTTAGAAAACTTAGTTGAAATCACTCATTGTCAGTATTTTCTTCAGTTTTGTCATTTTACTCCGAAGTATAAAAACCAGATAAATGTTTTGTTTGTCAAAGGATATATATGAGAAAATGCTCAAACTAAAAATGTCACAACTGAAGAAGAAAAAATGTATAAGTAATGGCATCATCACTGAATATTCATGATTCCATCAAACGACATGATACTTCTTTTTCGGGTTATGCACATGAAGCAACTTATATCTAACATAGTGTGGCCACTCGTCCATGCAAAAAATGAATAAACGATGATGTGAACTTTGTTGCTATGTGCGTATTAACTGCTGCTTGTTTTATTTAGAGCTGTATCTGTTCCTTCCATGGATTGTTGGATATGGTATAATATTTGACTAAATAATGTAAAAGAACATGCCTTTAGGTTTCACTCAGTTTGTGCGATGTTTTCATTTAGATAATTAATATTATAATTTAAAATTGAAAATTTAAGTGAATAAATTAACCAAAATGACCCCTTACGTTTTTGACTATTGATTTAAGTCTGACTACTATAGTTATTATTTTATTTTATTTTGAATCTTAGACTACTATAGTTATTGGTCTCTACCTCTCTATAACCAGATAATTCTGGTATTAATTAATCATTGTAGCAGAATTCTTCGAGATCCGAAAGCATTGTACCACAATTATTTGCTACATTACCTTTAAAAAGATGTCCTAATTAAGTAGTCTTCTTTCTGGAGCATACTCAAATGCATTTCCTCTGATGCTCTTAATCGAAACCTTAGAGCATACGCATTGGTGATACTCGGTGGATGAATCCTTAGCATTAAAGTATTATTATTATTTTTTTTTACTTTTTGAATAGTTAAGGACTGCAATCCGAAATAATGTGTGCATTGGTGATACTCGATTTGGAGTCCTTAAGAATAAAAAAATAATTTTTTAAAAAAAAGGTAAATTTAAATTTTTATTTATTTTACATGATGCAATAATAAAAGATACAACAATTAATAATAAAAGATACAACAATTTAAAAGATACAACAATTTAAAATAAAAGATTCAACAATTACTAAGCTTCATCACCAAACTTGTTCCAAATATGATCAATTAAATCATTTTTCAAATGTTCATGTATACGCCTATCCCGAAGATCATTCCGAATGACGAACATATTGTTGAGATTTGTAGGCCTCTCGGTTTCCACCTGTGAATTTCTGGTGACGTGTCCTTCTTCAAATTCAGATATATCGATCTGAGTGTATCTATCTCGTTCATTTTCGACTATCATATTGTGTAGTATGATACATGCTCTCATGATCTTCCCTATCTTGTCTTTGTCCAATGTTTGAACCGGGTTTCTCACAATTGCAAAGCGAGCTTGCAAAACTCCAAAAGCCCGCTCCACATCTTTTCGAGTTGCTTCTTGAACTTTAGCAAATAACTCTTGTTTAGGAGATTGGGGGAGTGTAATAGATTGGATAAATGTTGACCATTTGGATATATACCGTCTGTGAGGTAATACGCCAACTTATACATGTGTCCGTTGACCATGTATTTTACCCTTGGAGCTCGACCTTCTAAAATATCATCAAAAACAGGAGACCGATCGAGTACATTGATGTCGTTTAAGGTACCTGGAGGACCAAAGAAGGCGTGCCAAATCCAAAGATCCTGTGAAGCTACAGCCTCTAAGACAATGGTTGGTTTTCCTGATCCACGTGTATATTGTCCTTTCCAAGCGGTTGGGCAATTTTTCCACTCCCAATGCATACAGTCAATGCTCCCGATCATTCCAGGAAACCCGCGTTTTTCACCAATATCGAGTAGTCGTTGAAGATCCTCTGGTGTGGGTCTTCATAAATACTCATCTCCAAATAACCGGATTATTCCATCAGTGAATTTATGTAAACACAAAAGTGCAGTTCTCTCACCTAGCCGGAGATACTCATCAACCGCGTCTGCCGCACAACCGTAAGCAAGCTGACGAATTGCTGCCGTACATTTTTGAAGTGGAGAAAGACCAAACCTCCCGGTTGCATCTTGTCTCTGTTGAAAGTAGGGAATGTTTTGGGAGAGGGTTTGGACAATACGCATGAATAAATCCTTATTCATGCGGAAACGACGTCTGAATAAATGAGCGTCGAACTTCGACTCTTCACTGAAATAATCACGCCATAAATGGTTATGTCCTGCTTCACGGTTTCGTTCTATATATGCACGTCTACTTTGCCTCTGAGTTTGAGCCTCCACTATATCGTTGTATGTCTCTTCAAGGATTTCGTCGAAAACTTCGTCCAATCTTTCTTCAACTTCATCGGATGATGATGATGATGACATTTTCTAAAAAATAGCCAAAGTTTAGTTCTAATTTTTAAAAATTAATACACAAGTATTACTTTGATTCTAATTTTTAATCTTTTTAAAAACAAATACACAAGTTTTTTTTGATATACTAATAATTTTGTCTTGATAACTAAAGTTTACTTCCTTATAACAAATACAGAAGTTTTATTTTGTTTCTAATTTTAACTGAAGTATATCAATATTGATTCATTCATTAACTAAAGTTCTTTTTGTTTACCGGAAGGTGATGTCTTTTGTGCGTTGGCGTTTGAGATGTCTGAGCAGAAGCTTGATCGGTTAAGGAAAGAACAAGAGGAAGACTTTGAAACTGAATATAAAAGATGAATATAAAGAGAACACTTTGGTACTAAGTTTAAAAGAGTTTTAGAAGATCTTGTAGCAAAATATTACAACTCCGATAGGTAATACAAGTTTTGATGTTGAGCAAACAAGAAGAACAACAACCCGAGTACTTATACTACATAAAGTGAAAAACAACAACCCCTGCCTTGTTCACATGAGCTACAGACCAAAATGCTTTCCCGTGACCAACCACTGACTTCAGAACTCCTCTTCTCCCGTGACAACCTGAAAACAACAACACATGACACAACAATGAGTATAGCTGAAAAGAAACAACAACACATGACACAACTGTAAGCACGTGAACCTGAAACAACAACACATGACACAACAGTGAGTATAGCTGAAAAGAAACAACAACACATGACACAACAATGAGTATAGCTGAAAAGAAACCACAACACATGACACAATAAATCGGACATTAGCTTGAGTTTTAGAGAACTTTCCATCTCATTTAATGGCTCTTTCTTAAATACCTTGAAGAAAACATTTGAACTTCATAACATATCGGACATTAGCTTAAGTTTTAGAGAAGTTTCCATCTCGGTTAATGGCTCTTGCTTAGCCATCAAACGCTCAAGCACTTTATCCTTAGAGATTTTTTCCTTTAGTTCCAACACTCCATGTAGCATTGACAACTCCTCTTCTCTACTACTCTTCTTCTTCTTACCACCGCCTTTCGCAGACTTAACACCAATAGGTCTACCTTCTGGTTCATGCCGCTCATCTTCTCCATCAACCTCAACACAACTCTGCGCTTGTCCTTTCCAGCGGGCTTACTCGGATAGTTGGAACACCATTTCTGGTCGTGCCTCAGCTCCCTCCAGCAGTGATCCATGGAGAAACTTGTACCGGTAATTTTTGTTGAACATGTCTAAGGCAGCAGGGATCACATCATTGTCATTTGTTCCACTTCTCTGGTCCCTCAGAACCGCATCGTAGCATCCAGCAAACTTGCATACGTCGTTGTTAATCCTAGCCCACCTCTGCTTGCAGGAGGTAATTTCTCTCGGTATTGTCCCGGCCAGGTGAGGGCTGGCGTTGTAGTAGTCAACTATCTGCTTCCAGAAAGCACCACCTCTCTGCTCATTGCTCACCACCGGATCCTTACTTGTATTAAGCCAGGCGCTAATAAGAATCTTATCCTCTGTTGGAGACCATTTCCTTCTCTCAGCAGATTGGGGAGTTGACCTCGCACCAGACTCCTCTGGCATTTGGCTACCAGACATCACACTAGACTCTCCAGGACTTTGACTACCGAACCATAAAGGTTCAGGTGAATCAAGATCTACTGGAATTTGGACTTTGCAGTAGGTTTACATGGGAGAAAGGCGTGTTAGCCATGGTTAAGAGAAATTTCTGTATCACTCTAGTAGCAAGACAGAGGCTTAAGTAAGCCACCTATATACATTTAACACCAATCAAATCGGTGTAGTTAGAAAGATAGGAAGCAAACTACATACATTTAACACCAATCAAATCTATGTTGTTAATATGTATTTAAATTTAGTAATAGTACATTATAGTACTATACTAGCTACAAACCGCGTTGGAACCTATGGCTAAAGGTTAATATTTTAGCAGGTTGGGAGGATATCAAGCATTCAATAGCATTTACTAAAGCAATAAGACAGTGAAGTTTTAAAGAGGATTGTGTACCTTTATGGTTAGAGCAACTCTTGAGGTGATAACACAGTCCGAGGTGATAACACAGTCCCGTTTGAAGCCATTCCTGCAAACACATAAGATAAAGAAGTTAAATGCTATAATACTGTGTCATAAGAAAGGCACAAAGAATTAAAGAAGTTAACTTACCAAGAAGACCACACCTATTAAAACTAATAGACACAGCAGTAGCTTAACTCGTGAATGCTCCTTGCCTAACTCATATACAGTCCTTCTATAGCAGCACCACGTTCTGCTCACAGTCAGTATTCTGTTCCTTAAGCCTCCTAAGCTGTGTCTGGCAGTCCCTCATGTCCTCCATGACCGCCACATCCCACACTTCCAGAATGTGGCAGTCTCCATCATCCCACATTCTCGCAACTGAAGTACCTACGGCCTAAAATCTTTTGAAGTGTGTGCTGTTTTGACCACCGGCTCAGCCCCACAGTAACATGCCGTCGGGATTCCATCATCAGCCTCTGGATGGAGGTCGTACTGAACCGGCTCTGCCATATCCACGTTACTATGAGCTTCGTCTGCGTACAACTGAGCTTCTGCTTCCAGAAGTGAAGTTATGTCAAAGTCGTTTGATGATGAGGACGGTTGGCTGTAGCTATAATCTTGACCATCTTCCTTAACCTGCGAGAAATAATAGTCACAAAACATTAATCGAAAGAAACTTGTACAAATAATCTGAGAATGAACAATACGAGAACAAAAATTCAAGACAGACAAGTCTTGTTGAAACCGTAATCGAACAAAAACCAGTTAAAGAAACAAGAAAAACCAAAGAAACAACAAGAACCCAGAAATCGTTTGGATCCTAAACCGAAAGGAACAAACTTGAGTATTGTAAACTCTAAATCGAACAAAACAAATTAAGGGTTTTCAA